>JADWQK010000600.1:0-87307 GCA_017933935.1 Sesamia nonagrioides | reverse complement strand
TACGATATACTTAACAGTTTTTTTAATGATTTGAGAAAACTTGCACAATAGTAAAATAATAATTATTAATATTGTGTATACACGATATTCTTGTTCTTGTTTTTTTTTTTTCTTATATTGATACTTTATATATCTGGCCCTTTGATATGGCATTGTAATTTAATTAACAACAAGTAAACGTTAACAAAAAAAGAGTCACTATTGAATTGGTCTAAATATAAACAATAGATTAATGTTTAATGGTTGAGTAATTGAATAATTTATCAATGTAGAGTGTAATAAAGAGTTCGATAAGGAAATTTAAACTAAATATAAATATTAGTTGGGTCCTGTCAAATCATATAATCTGCCCCTAACTGTTCTAACTTCTTCTTCTGTTCTTCTTCTTTATTTAACTCCTAATTAAACTTAACATTATCGTTAACACCATTTATGTGTTTTTATTAATAAGAATTCATTAGTGTTAAGATTCTGCGTTGAGAAATCAGAAGTTCAATTCAAGTCATGTAAAACATTCAAAATGTAGTTGCAGTCTCAAATAAAGTTAAAAACTTAGGAAAATACATCAAAGGAGTAGAACGAACTAGTTCTCGTAATCTCGTGCTTTCACAGCCTGACCTCAATCTCAACTCTATCAAAAATATCTTTAATTTTTCAACCAATTTGAGAAGGTAAATTTTTCGTCGAAACATTCTATAATTATACATCTATACATTCACTTAAAAAATTGTATATTGTACTTAGCCCTTGATCTCGTTCACAATCTACACTATTACTATATAAGGTGTTTTTTTTATACTCCATCCACTCTACGGTATGGTTTAAACTAATTATTTAATGACATGTATTTTTATTACACTTAAGTATAGAAATTATCTTTAATTATTCTTCTTTTTAGGATCTGAAATCATATTTAGATTCATCAAAGCATGGCGTTATTTATATTAGTTTTGGTACAAATGTAAAACCAAGTCTTCTTCCCCCGGAAAAGATACAAATGCTAGTGAAAGCTTTCTCCAAAATGCCCTACGATGTACTGTGGAAGTGGGACAAGGATGAACTACCTGGAAAGTCAGCTAACATCAGGATATCCAAGTGGTTGCCGCAGTCAGATTTACTTAGTAAGTAAAGTTGATACTTGAATGTCAGTAAAGTTGATCTTGAAAAATCGGCAGATTTTGTAGGTTTGTCATTAAATAAAAAAATAAAAAAATGAAGTTATAATAAATTTTCATGGGTTACAGTAGATTGATGTGCAGGCAATGAAAATCCTCCGCTGACAAATATAATAATAGTATCCTTTCTTCCTTTCAGAACACCCCAAGATTAAACTGTTTGTAACACAAGGAGGTCTGCAGTCAACAGACGAGGCTATCACAGCAGGGGTACCTCTGGTTGGTATACCGATGTTGGGCGATCAATGGTACAATGTAGAGAAATATGAAATTCACAGAATTGGAGTCAAACTGGAATTGGAATCGCTTTCCGAGGAATCATTTACCAATGCCGTACAAAAGGTTATTGGCGATGACAGGTAAATATAAATTTTTGAACTATGAATATTCATAATGACTATACGTCAACACATTCTGTTCTTTTTTTTAAACTCATCACTGCTGGGCACAGATCTCCTCTCATACAGAGAAGCATATTTTTTTATTATACTTTATTATAAAACCTTAACCTAGGTACATCGGTAGCTTAAACAAAACATTCCAACAGGAGTTAACTAATATTTTAAGATGATTAGTTGCTAAGTTTCGATTTGAGCTGTCCTTCCCTCAAAAGACCATTTCAGACAACACTCTTCATGGGCTTTACATTTTCGATCAACAACATATCTGGTTATAAAGAAGTTGTGACCTCTGAATTTATTACAGCCTGTCATCTTAGAATAGTAAGATAAATGCCGAGGTCATCTAGTAAAAAAAAGCAGATATACAATTTATTGCAAAAACCTACTAACAGAAAATAAATACTATTTTTCACAGAGATTACGAATTGCATATAAAATATAAGTTTTTGAATAACCTTTTTTTTCCATTACAGTTATCGAAAAAATATTGCCAACCTAAGGACTCTTATGCTTGACCAGCCAATGCAACCATTAGAACGCGGAATTTGGTGGATTGAGCACGTTCTGCGTCACGGCGGCGCGAAGCATCTCCGAGCGCCCGCCGCCAACATATCATGGGCACAGTATCTCGAGTTTGAACTCCTTGCAATAGTATTAGGAGTTTTATTGTCCTTATTTTTAATTATAGCCGGTTTAGTATATAGTTTGTACAAGTTTATAACTAATAACTATATTATTAATACAAAATTTAAAAGTAATTAGTGTAGCTGACAATATTATTAACTTATTCTGTAAAAAATCTGCACGAAAACTTGGTTAAATTAATAATTACAATAGTTTATTGATCACTTCAAAAAGTACATAGTTGTCAACTGTGTCACAAAATCATGGCAATGAATACATAGTATATAATATTAAGAGAAAACGTTGACGACTATACTAGTAGATACTGTCTTCCACACTTATTTCTTCATCTTAAAAGTAATAGTTCGTATGTATAGGACATCGCACCTACTGCTTCTAAGGTTCAGCTATACATGCGACCTAATGCTTCTGAGGTCGAGAATTATTATTAAATTATAAAAATATGAAATTAATTTACGAGTAAGAGAAACTATTTAGAATAAGTAGGTTGCCACATTGAGGTGTGAGAAATGTGTGTGTAGTTTGTAAATTAGTGTGGTTTTGTGATGTATGTGTGGGTGTGCATGTACAGAAGGAGTCGCTGAGTTTTATACTTTAAACATGATTAAGTTTTAGTAATTTTTCAGTTCCAGTATATTTTACTCGAATGAGCCAATCTCTTATTACATTCTTTCATTAACTATTAGAAAGTGGGTCAAAAATAATATCAGGGAACAAAGATTGCACACAAGGAAATGTTTTTTTTTGTTAATGTATGGATACAAGTTTGAATTAAAAACACATGGCAATGACTCGAATTGAGACTCGAAAACAATCATATTGAAAAATATCTATAATGTTTTTTTTTTATGTTTAAACATTGTCATCATCATTAACCTATTCATCGTCCCGCTGCTGGGCACAGGTCTCCTCTCATACAGAGAAGGATTGAGCGTAATCACCACGCTTGCTTAATGCGAGTTGGCGATTTCAGACTTAAGTCCAGGTTTCCTCAAGATGTTTTAATTCACCTTCAGTCTTTTAAACGTTGTACTAGTTACTTAATTTTTCAATGTATGTAAGTTCACAGACGTGACTTCAAATAAAAAACAAAATACAACAACTACAAAAAACTGGTAGTCACAATTACTTCAAGTAACTATTGTAGATTACAGTTATCTTTGACCCCTGACAACATTCACAGACAATAGACAGACACGTCTGAGGAACTTTGTTATGTAATTTAATTTGTCCTTGTAGATCTTCGAGCAACACAGGTTGCTTGAAGTTGTTGATACATCGTTTAGCGGCTAATAACTTATGAGTCTGATGACGACTAAAATAAAGTGTATTATTGTGATAATAATTATAAATACAACAAATATTTATTAATTGTTTTGTATAGCCAAAAATAAAAAGCAAAATGTAATTCTGTCTTTCATTATTGTATATTTGATTATTTCATCAGTATGCCCGCAATACTTCCCGCATTGCCATATTGGATGGCGATGGCTAACATCTGCAACAAGAAATAGCCAGAGCAAGAATCACTCACTTTGTCAAGGTGAAAAAATGCGCAGTTTTTTGATAGCTGCTTGGAATGGATTATAAACAAGCAAATGTAGATAGATGATTGAGTAGAGCTTCGGGCAACAGTATTATTTACATATTTCATTATTGTGCCCACAAAACTTGTCATATTACCACGTTGGATGGAGATGGCTAACATCTGCAAGAAGAATGAGCAGGAGAGCGATTCACACATTTTGTCAAGGTGACAAAAGGTACGAAGCCGTGACACACATGTACGGACGACAGCAGGTCAAGCTAACCGAAACTGTCAGCTATTACCAATCAAACTTGAGCCTTAATGCTTGAAAGATAAAGTTGAAAATCTTATATAGAAATCTGACAGATATATCTGTCAGATTTCTATATAAGATTTTCAACTACTATATATAGTAGCTTGATGTGCTGTCGTCTGTACATTGCATTACGATGTTTATGCGCTCTTTTTGGGTCTCAGAGGAAATGTAAATAGATGATTAAACGTAGCTTAAAGCAACAATTATTATTTTAATTACGGAATTAAAGTCAACCGTTACATTTACTTGACGTCCTTTCCAAATATAATCACCAACAAAACGATTTATAAAGCTACATATGTAGGACACGACATCAAAGAATGACAAAATAGAAAATAATATTAAGAATACGTGCCGTTTATCAATAGTAACAATGACTGTTTCGGACTATTTATCAATTATTATTTAAATATTTACTATTTATGTTACACATCAATTTATTTAAGATACGTTTGAGTCGAGTGTTGACGTGTAATCAGTTACCTTTAGTGTGGTAGGTAATTAGAAGAGTTCCAACATATAATTAACAACACTGTTGGATAGTCATTGCTGCTTTAATTTCAAAGTTATTAGGTAATCATTTTCTTCTTTATAATGAGAATATCACCTACAATCAACACACGTTGATCATCTCGTTGGAATTAGTTGTAACCAGTCGTCACAATGGCGATGTTAGCCGGCGGTTCTAGCATTGTGTCTTTTCTTACTTTCGTCACTGACGCGGCAAGGATACTGGCAATATATCCAGCCCCGCCCATTAGCCATCAAATAACTTTTAGGCCAATAACGATGGAACTCCTCAAACGTGAATATGAAGTAACAGGAATAACAGCAGATCAGAACAGCAATGTTCAAGAAAGGTGAAGCTCCTGAGAATCTTACGGAAATCGATGTCCATGATATATACTACCAATCTTTGATGCGTCATTGTTTCGGGCATGGTCCTTACCGGGCGGTGAGCTGCTCACTGCGCAGCAGGCCCGCACCTACGGTGGTCGGGATTTCAATGTTGTTTTCAGACCAGGGCGTCTCCTGCGGTGGCTAGTGGCGTGAGGGCAGGGCGCTGGGATTCCCGCTGCCTCACGCGCTCCGTTTCCTTTGCCAGCATCACTGCTTCGTAGAAGAAGGTGACGGCCTACCGTGCACTCTCGCTCCGGACCATGGCAGGAACCAGGGTCATACGCGAGAGATCGCCGCCGATCACCCGACACGATGGAGCACACGGGTCCCGGGTAGAGCCTCCGGCAGGAGTGGTTTGGTCCCCCTAGATTGGATAGGAGCCGCCTTAGGGCAGCCCCGACCCGTTCCAGTCTAGGAGCCAAACGTCGGAAGTGCTCCTCGAAGTTCCACTTTCTGTCAAGGACTAGTCCCAGTTACTTCATAGTCGACACGACTCCAATGTGAACCGCTCCCACAGTTATGTGGGAACCCGACGGTGGCGCGTTCCGAGGATCATGAAGGCAAATTGCCTCGGACTTGTGCAGAGGCACCTCAAGTTTCAATTGCCGGTCCTGTGTGTCGCTGCGTAAGCCGTCGCTGGGCGCGACCTCCCTTGTACCAGAGCTAGCGTGTCGTCAGCGTAACAAACTACGCTGACGCCGATAGAGAAGTTGACGCGCAGCACCCAGTCGTATCAGATGTTCCAAGGACGCGGTCCCAGGACCGATCCCTGTTGAGCACCGCACGATAAGGAATTGCATCAGGTAGCCATTTTTGTAATCATCCCTCATCATCTTTCCCCGGTTAAAAAAGATATTTTTTTTTTGCTAAGGAGAAATGTTTTTTTTTTATATTTTATTTGAAATGAAATGAAATCGTTTATTAAGCAAGTAGGATCACTGATCACTTTTACACGTCATGTTTATTTTTTATTTAATTAGATGAAGCCGGCATCCTAACTGACTACCTCTGAGAAGAAATAACCAAACAAACTCAGGGATCATCGTCTTTTTTCAAGTCCAGACATTAAAAATGAAAATGTATACAATAATTTACGTTATAATTACGCATATTGCTTAATAACAATGCTTAACAGAGCAAGTAGCTCAGTCCCAAGCTTTTTTGTCTTCTAAATAATCTGTGATCTTATAATACCCCTTTTTGCAAAGTTTTGCCTTTATATGGTTCTTAAATCGTTTAATGGGTAAGTTACAAACGTCCATGGGAAGTTTGTTGTAAAAGTGTATACATTGACCCATGAACGAGTTGCCTACTCTGTGGAGACGAGTGTGATGGACAGCAAGATTGTGTTTGTTACTGGTACTTATATTATGAATATCGCTTATTTTCTTAAAATTTGAGATATTTTTATGAACATACATAAGATTTTCAAATATTGTAAAGCTACAGTCAGAATGTTCACCTCTTTGAACTTCTCTCCTAGAGATTCTCTTTTTTAACTTGTGCGGACATCAATACCATCTTTGTTTTACAGAACCCTCTTCTGTAAAACAAAGATGGTATTGATGTCCGCACAAGTTCCGCAGAGAAGAATCCCATAAGTCATAATACTATGAAAATAACTAAATAAACAATTCTGGCTGTATCCACATCAGTTATCTGTCTAATTTTCTTAACAGCAAAGGCGGCAGAACTGAATCTACCCGACAGCTCTCAATGTGAGGACCCCATTGTAAATTGGTGTCAATAGTTAATCCAAGAAAAACGACAAAGTGACATGCGTGCCAACAAGCTCTTACCACAGGACGCTAAAGATCGTGCGAAATGGAGGAGAATGTGCAGGAAAGCGGACCCCGGGCTCCAACGCGAAAGCCGCGGATGCAACCGGGATAAACGCTGAGATGATGATGATGAGTTAATCCAAGAAAAACTGTCGACTCGACAGGGATCAAGTCTACTCCATTCAGTTGAAGTACTTAGCTGCCTGACATTTGGCGTAGAAAATTTAATGACTTTAGTTTTTTTTTTCATTTAAAAGAAGGTTATTTACTTTAAACCAATGGACAACTTTAGACAGTGCATTGTCAACTTCGCCAAAATTTGCTAGCTGACGCTTGAGTTTAAAAAAACTTTTTTACAAAAAAACAACCGACTTCCCAAACCACTACAAAGTGAAAAATAACTAATTTCGAAAGTCGGTGTCTTTGGTTTTGTATATTCGTTTTTGACACCGACTTCCGAAATTAATTATTTTTCACTATGTAGTGGTTTTGGGAAGTCGGTTTTTTTTGTAAAAAAGTTTTTATTTTACACTTTTTAGTTGTTAAAAATACTATGTATTCAGTTGCATCCGTCAGACTGGAAGCTGGCGCCAATATAGTTGGGAAACGACGTAATTTTGTTTACTTTAATTTTTACCCGTAAGTATTCCCTCAACTGCCTATGGTCTTCATCATCAAATTTACTGCAGACCATTATTTTAACCAATGGGTGCAAAGGTCTCATCAATATAAATGAATGCAGTCCAACCACAAAGTAGCTACTGTAAACCGTTGAGGAGTTCCCGGAACTGGCCTTTGTCTTCATCATCAGAGCTCTTATGACAGTCACAACTCATCTAGGTGTAAAGTTCTTATCAATACAAATTAATCGAGCCCAAACACAAGGTAGCTGCTGTGAATTGTTGAGGAGTTCCTTCGACTGTCTCCCGGCTCCATCATCAGATCTACTCCAGACCTTTATTAAATTGTAGTGCTTTGAAATACTTAATGAAAATGCTAAGAAATACACTAGTCGCCCCTGCAATTTTTGAAAGTTCTCCTTGTTTTCTCTGGTCTTCCACCATCAAACCCTGATATCCTTATCATGGGACCACCTTGGGAACGTCTTCTTTCCTACAGAAAAAGAATTATCAAAATCGGTTCATAAACGACGAAGTTATGCGCGAACAAACATAAAAAAAAGCATATATACGGTCGAATTGAGTAACCTCCTCCTTTTTGAAGTCGGTTAAAAAATAAGAGAACTGAAGTTTCATTACCAATAAAAATTCTCGCATGATCCTAAACAAAAGTTTTGACAGTCCGAATTCATTCAGACTTTAAACTAATTTTCTTAAATATTCCTTAAATCACTCTTAAATTGATTTAATCTAAGTACTAAGTATATTAATGAACTAAGCTATTTGGCTAGAAGCACAATAATGAAACGACTACATCTAATCTGACAGGTCCGTTCATTGATTGTTACCGCCTAAAACTATTTTCTAAACTACTGTATAGTAAGTGTTCTTCTGCCTATCTATATAATATATAGCATGTAGCTACTCAACAGACATCAACTAATTAACTAAGTTATATTAACTAGTCTTGTCTTACTCCAATTAGGGTTTCTAATTCAATTAAATTTTAAGTTCTTTTAAAGTTAAAGTAAACACTATCCTTTAAATCTTGATAAGTGTTGTCTACTAAGTATTAAATTAAAGTATAGGTAAGTACCGGTAGGCTAGACACATTACCCGTAGGACCGATGCCCGATGGGGCCGACGGGTTCTCGAGTGGCGACCACGCACCGGAAGACGTAGCGTGGGTAGTGGACCGACGACCTGGTGAATATCGCGGTATACCGCTGGATGCGGGAGGCGTAGGACCGGTCGTCTTAGAGAACCTTGGGGAGGCCTATGTCCAGCAGTGGACGTGTTTCAGCTGAAATGATGATGAAAGGTAAGTACCTATTTGAGTTTATTAAGTAAACACTATCTGTAATCTAGATATGTGTTATTAATCAAGTATCAAATCAATGTGTGGGTAAGCACCAATTCAAGTTTATTAAGTAAACACTATCTATAATAATTAAGGTAGATAAGCGATCCATTAAATATCAAGTTTGATATTTTTATGTCCTAACCGAATACTACTAAGTCTGCCAACCATTGCGTTTCCTTTCATTCATCATCAAAGTTTTTTATTTAAATAAATTTGTTAACCATATTAATTTGAAAAATAAAATCCTTACACCTTACCAGCATACATTCATCCCTTAAAAATTAAATATTTGCACGTCTATTGTTAATTCCGTGCTAATATTGGATAATCACGACAATAATGATCTAAACTCGAAGTCTTCATACTTTAGAAATACCTTCAATGTGACCCTTTTCTTCCAGCATTCTAATAATTACATTGCCTGTTGTATTCCGTATAGGAAGCAATATGACATACTTATCAATATTATCTGGACATACTAAAAAACTTTTTTACAAAAAAACAACCGACTTCCAAAAACCACTACAAAGTGAAAAATAACTAATTTCGGAAGTCGGTGTCTTTGGTTTTGTATATTTGTTTTTGACACCGACTTCCGAAATTAGTTATTTTTCACTTTGTAGTGGTTTTTGGAAGTCGGTTGTTTTTTTGTAAAAAAAGTTTTTATTTTATACTTTTTAGTTGTTAAAAGTACTCTGTATTCAGTTGCATCCGAAAAGGACGTAATTTTATTTATTTTAATTTTTACCCGTATGTATTCCCTCAACTTCTTCTTCCAGCTTTCTAATAATTACATTGCCTGTTACATTCCGTATAGGAAGCAACATGACATAGTTACCAAAATTATCTGGACATACTAAAAGATTTGCGTTTCTCTCAGTAGACAGAGAAAAGGGTCGCAACTAACTACTTCAGATGGCTAACTAACCTGTCTCTTCTTCAGCCTATAGATGTCCACCGCTGGACAAAGGCCTCCCCCAAGGCTTTCCACGCTGACCGGTCTTGTGCTGCCCGCATTCATCGGCATCCCGCGACCTTCACCAGGTCATCGGTCCACCTTGTTGGGGGCCTTCCTACGCTGCGTCTTCCAGTACATGGCCGCCACTCCAGAACCTTACTGCCCCATCGGCCATCGGTTCTACGAGCAATGTGCCCTGCCCAGTGCCACTTAAGTTTAGCAACTCGCAGAGCTATGTTGGTGACTTTGGTTCTTCTGCGGATCTCCTCATTTCTGATTCAATATAGATTATAAAGACAATAAAGGCAAAAGTTAAATTTTAATGTAAACAAGTAAATCTCCTCAAGAATCTCTACAGACTAGTACTTCTCTATATCTGGTTAATGCTGCCTGCGAAGCTCATCCCTGATTGTCTTTATATCTGTAAATATCAGGAAACATTTAAGCTCATACCACAGTTCGTTAATCACAAGATATCTAAACAGTCTTGGTTAAGTAAATTTGCAAATATAATTAATAAGTTAAATCAACACAAGATACTAATAAGATGTATCAAATTAAATTTAAAATATCTAAGCAATCCTGGTTAATCTAAATATACTTATTAAGTTAAATCAATTCAAGATAAGCACTATTAAAGTGTATCAATTACAATTAGAGTCAAAACAATTAATCTTAAGTTTAACAATTACTAGTGCAAATTGCAATGTTAACAGGTGATATAACCTTACTTTTAACCGCTTAATTTGTGATATTTGAAGTTATATTACCCCACATTAATCAGAGAGTCCGTACATTTAAGCTTCTTAACAACATCCACAATGCAGAAAGGTATCTAATTTAACAAACAATAGGTATTATCATGTGCTTATTACTTCCACACTTCAATTTAGCAAAATGTTTTAAGTTGAATTACACTAATAACAACATTAAACAATCAAATTCAAATTCTCAATCTTGAGGACATATTCTTCTTCTTCAGCCTATAGAGGTCCACTGCTGGACAAGGGCCTCCCCCAAGGCTTTCCACAATGACCAGTTTTGCCCTGCCCGCATCCATCGGCTTCCCGCGACCTTCACCAGGTCATCGGTCCACCTTGTTGGGGGCTTCCCTACGTTGCGTCTTCCACTACGTGGCCGCAACTCCAGAACCTTACTGCCCCATCGGCCATCGGTTCTACGAGCAATGTGCCCTGCCCACTGCCACTTAATTTTAGCGACTCGAAGGGCTATGTGGCTATGATTAGATACGGCTATGACTTTTGTTTTTCTGACATATTATTCCCGTCAAAACCTCTAGAGCCAACTGCACTGCATTGCGCAATTTACGCGCTATTTTTGGATCTCCGGATAGATTGTAAACAAGCTAATATAGGTAGATAGCACTATACTTAATGCATAATAACGATGATTTGCACTATTGAGGCATCTGTACAGACAATTGCCGATTGAAGCTAAATATGTGTTTTAAGCGCTAGCATAGAGTTAAGTACACATACGAAGTCACTGTTATGGTGTTTTTATTATTGTTTATAACATCATAAAGCACACAAGCAGATTTTTTTGTATTCTACGTGTTTGTTTCATATAAACACTAGCACGATAAAACGGGGCTCAAAGCAATTAATATTTTTAAAATCACGGCACCGATCTGAATAAATTAGTTAATTGCAATATTTAGAACATGTTATCTATGAATGATATAATTTAAAAAAAAAAGCAAACATGCCAGATATCATTAGTCATAATGACTGTACGTATTAACTCGTCTGGTTCACGTATAAAACACATGTCGATCATCTCGATAGAATTAGTTGCAACCGGGCATCACAATGGCGACGTTAGTAATTATAGCATTGTGCCTTTTCTTAAAAATTTTCGTCACTGACGCGGCAAGGATACTGGCAATATATCCAGTCCCGTCCATTAGCCATCAAGTTACCTTCAGGCCAACAACAATGGAACTCATCAAACGTGGACATGAAGTAACAGTAATAACAACAGATCCCATGTTCAAGAAAGGTGAAGCTCCTGAGAACCTTACGGAAATCGATGTCCATGATATATCGTACCAAACATGGGAGGCATTCATGGCATCCGGAAGAGGAAACAAAGAAGATCTTGTATCACAAATGAGAGTTGGAGCTCAAGTGATGATTGATTTAGTAGACACACAACTACAGGTTAAAGAAGTGAAGGATTTAGTGCAAGGAAAGGGGAAGTTTGATCTATTGTTAACAGAAGCGTGTGTTCGGTCAATAATAGCCTTTTCACATGTTTACAAAGTGCCTTTGATTCAAATTAGTTCTTTCGGAGCTGTGTGGGATAATTATAAAGTAATAGGTGCTCCAGAACATCCATTCTTGTATCCTGAAATAATAAGTCAGAGAATCTACAATCTAACAATGTATGAAAAATTGTATGAATTATACATTAAGTACACGACAGAAAATGTATTTAAAGGTATGGCAGGTGAAGAGATCAAAATGATAAGGAAACATTTTGGACCCGATATTCCGGACCTCATGGAAATTGAAAATAATATTGACATGTTGTTTTTGAATGTTAATCCAATTTGGGAAGGAAATCGCCCTGTGCCACCGAGTGTCATCCATTTGGGAGGACTGCCCCAGAAACCGCATAAGGAATTGCCTCAGGTAGATATTATTGTCATAATTCAAACTTTGTTGAATTGAAAATTCATAGGTGAGCAAGGCTGGCTGTTATGTCGTATGTTCGGGGAGATCTATGAAGGTCCTCAAATAGATATTTAAATGTGTAAGTTCTGTCAAATCATATAAAACCAAACTTGTAATACAAAAGTTGAGTATTCAGTATACAACGTGTAACATAAAGGCATGGCATCTTTACATGATATCAAACGATATTGGAAGGGTTTTTTAATCCTATCTCTTTATGTTAGGAAGTTATGAGGAAAAACACCGCCTGTGATAGGCTACTATCATACTAGTCGCACAGAGATATTGAAGACATTTATCGGATTTTGGCAAGTAACATGACGGGTAACGAGTAGTTATTAACGTATGTAGTGTGCTGCCACGTTTGTTATGATTTGATTTTAAGAAACACACGAAACCGAAAATTTGGTACCAATTTTTTGAATATTTTATTTTGAGTTGAAACCCTTCCGATATCGTTTGATATCATCTAAAGATGCCATGCCCTTGGTATGTATATACCCTTTTGTTACACGTTGTATAAACCAGTACCATCCTAACTCAAAGGTAAATCAGTACCAAAATAATCAGTTTAAAAAATTACAAATAATTGCGTTTGGTTTTGATTGATCGCAATTCCATCTTATTTTCACATTACCTATTTAAATAATACTTAGGTATTTTAGAAGTTATTTGGTAAATAGACACATTTTGTTGCAACTTATTTTATGGAATTTTATTATTTCTTTTAGTGATACCCTATACACAGGCACGTAATCATTCAAAGTTTACTCAATTGAAAATTCATTGTTGAGTAAGACTGGCTGTTATATGACATAACGGTTGTTTGTTAATGATTTGACAAAACTTGTATATACAGGATTTTAATTAAACTACCACAAAATATTTACTAAATAACAATTTATATGTATCCTACATTGCTTTTTGTTTTAATTGATCGCATTTCCATCTTATTCTGACATTACCCAATATAATGATAATTATAATTGGTAATTGGTTATTGATAATTGGGTGGTACAACCAGTAAACGTTAACAAAAAATAGCTAGTGACAATATTCAATTGGTCTAAATATTAACTGTAAATTCATGTTTAACGGTTGAGTAATTGATGAATTTATTAATATACAGTGTAATAAGTTTCTGTAATCTCGTACGCCCACAGTCTGAGCTGTTTCTATCTGTCAAAAATATCTTTAATTTTCCCACCTTTTTAAAAAGTTTAATTCGTTTGTATAAATCGATACATTATATATCTTTACATTCAATTGTTGCATATCTGCGATCGGGAAGAAGTAAAAGAAATATATAATATTGTGCTTAGTTAGCCCTTGGTCTCAAACATAATCTACACTAATACTATACAAGATGTTTTCTTTATATTCCATCCACTCTAGGGTATCATCATCATCAACCTTTTTATCGTCCCACTGCTGGGCACAGGTCTCCTCTCATACAAAGAAGGACTGAGCGGAATCACCACGCTTTCTCAATGCGGGTTGGCGATTTCAGACTTAAAGTCCAGGTTTCCTCAAGATGATTTCCTTCACCTTCAGTCATTGGTGTCCAAGATATACTTAGAAAGTACATAAAACTTTAGAAAAGCTACATTGGTACTTGCCTGATCTGCAATCGAACCCTCATACTTGAGAGGCCGGTGTTTTAACTACTAGAACACCATGACTCTAGGGTATAATTGAGACCAAATAGTGACATGTTTCGCTTTATATTTAAGCAAAGGCTATTTATATTTAGCTAAGAACTAAAAACTATCTTAATTATTATTCTTCTTTTCAGGATCTAAAATCATACTTAGATTCATCAAAGGAAGGTGTTATTTACATCAGTTTTGGTACAAATGTGAAACCAAGTCTTCTTCCACCAGAGAAGATACAAATGCTAGTGAAAACCTTTTCCAAAATGCCTTACGATATACTGTGGAAGTGGGTCAAGGATGAATTGCCAGGAAAGTCAGCTAACATCAAGATATCCAAGTGGTTACCGCAGTCAGATTTACTTAGTAAGTAATGTTGATAGTTGAATGGTTATTTGCCTATCCCTCTTTGTGGTAAGCCTTGTTTCAAAACAGGTATTTTTTATATATAGATGTTTGTCACTAAATAATAAATGAAATATATTGAAATGAATAGTGTCCTTTCTTCATTTCAGAACACCCCAAGATTAAACTGTTTATATCACAAGGAGGTCTGCAGTCAACAGACGAGGCTATCATAGCAGGGGTACCTCTGATTGGTATACCGATGTTGGGCGATCAATGGTACAATGTAGAGAAATATGAATACCATAGAATAGGTGTCAAATTGGAAATGGAAACGCTTTCTGAAGAATCATTTACCAAAGCCGTAAAAAAGGTTGTTGGCGATGACAGGTAAACATAAATTTCATACTATGAATATTCATAATGACTAAACGTCAACATATTCTGTTTTTTATGAACCTAAACTACGTTAGAAACAAAGTCTAAATGTAATTTTTAGTATACCTCATTGTAAAACCTTAACGTAGTCACATCGGTAATATTATATCTTCTGTCCTTTTCATAATGAAATAAAAAGATAAAGATGCACTGAGCTTGCATTTAGTTTAGTTTGTGACTCAAAGAAGTCACAAACTAAACTAAATTTTGGTTTTCTTTTGTTTGGTTTGAAGGGGCCGAAGCATTTTTGACCCAACTAGGTTGAAAGATATTGACCAGCTAATTTTCCATTTGAGCTGCTGAGTGTAGTGACTGGACAGGTCCATTTAATCTGTGTGGTTCTTTCCACAAAAGTCCATTCCAGACAACAATTTTCATGATCTTTACATAATCTGTCCTACAATATACTTAATTTAAATATGTTGATCCTCTGAGTTTGTTCCGGCCTTTCTTCTCAAAGTAGTAAAATAACAAACGCCAAACTGATCTAGTAAAAAAAAAAGTATGCAATAAGTAGTAAGTATGTAGATGAGTAGTTAGTATGTATCGAAAATAAATTATTTTTCAAATATATTTGTTATGACTTGTTTATAAAATATATGTTTTTCAATAGCAGAAAGATAACAATTTATTTTCCCTTACAGCTACCGCAAAAATATTGTCAACCTAAGGACTCTCATGCTTGACCAGCCAATGCAACCACTAGAACGCGGAATTTGGTGGATTGAGCACGTGCTGCGTCACGGCGGCGCGAAGCATCTTCGAGCGCCCGCCGCCAACATTTCATGGGCACAGTATCTGAAAGAAAGAAAGAAAGAAAGAAAAAACGTTTATTTGCGGTAAACATGACGCAAAAGTTTACAAAAACACTAAAAATAAGACATAATTGAGGGAAACATGCGTCACATCCACGCAAAACGGCTGTCGCTCAGCATTATGCTGAGACTCTATGCAAAACAGAGCCCAGCGCTGGTTTTCAGCGACAACCGGCGCCGACGTAAAGACGTCACCCGGTGCAACAAACAATTAAAAGTGGCATCGAGACGGTAGTACAGTAACAATAAAAACATAAAAGTACAACAAAAAATACAAACATACAAACAATTAAATTGGCATCGAGACGGTAGTACAGTAAAAATGGTGAGAGAACAGCTTCAATAAACACAAACAGGAATATAAAAAATAAAAACAGAATATATAAAAACTACGAGAATATCATCCTCAGAAATGACACGTTTCATATAGTGGCAATAATAAGAAGCGTCCGGTTCCGATTTGACAGTATTTTTTAACATAGTCTGTGGTAAGTGGTTTGTCGCACGCGGCCACGCGCTTCCAAAATGCATTAATGTATAAATTGCTTGATACTGTTAGTATTATTGCTATTACCATTTCTTTAACAATAATTATTACCACACAGTTGAGCTACAAAATGCCCATATGTATAAAGTTACGATAAGATATGTGTCGGTGTTTTATCTGTGCATTAGTGAGTAATTTGTGAGAGACGAAACCCTGGGACTGGAAACTGGAAACTGGAGGGTGACCCGACATGCTACATCATATAAGGAGCTTTGGGGCTCCAAAACACACGAAGGTATGATACGGACGTCCTAATAGAAATACGGTCAAAAAATAAACAAAAATTATATTAATATAAGAACAACACAACCTAAATAGGTACCTAGATAATACGATTATTGGAATTTTATTTGTAATTATAAAAGAGACTATGAAAATGTGTTTAATAAATAGAATGTCAACTAATAAATTTGTATGGGACAGGAAAATGTTGATGAGGTTATCAACATGCACAGAATGTGGACAGGAGCAATGCTGCCAGTAGTCCCAGCAAGCAATAGGCCGAATGCCATGCCACAGCGCTGCACATTTTCGAATGATCAGTGGCCATCAGATACCAAGCACCGCCGGCCATAAACATATGAGGTGAGTGTAGAAAAATCATATTATTCATTTATCTGATATTTGTGCCTGTAATAATAGCTTCTTTAATTGACATTTAAAAGATCCTATTGTTTTTAGGCCTCGCATTGGTGGTGGAAGATCATTCCAGCAGCGTGTGGCTGCAAACTTGAAACTGCCTCTGAATGCTGCTGTTCTATGCTGCGCCATGTTTAGTGGGCCCACCACAGAACGAAGACCGTATTTGTAGAGAGATTGTCGCCAGGTGAGCTTTTCATATAAATAGTGCGGCTTATGAGTTGTGACAATACCGAACATTAAACTTGCTAAGTGAAGTTTCCGCCTGGCTGCCATTTTCAATGTATTGAGTTCGTTTAAGTATGGTGTCACATGATGCCTGGGAGGGACATGAATGCAGAAACGAACACAGGCATTCTGAATTCGCTGGATCAACCTCTCCGTCCTACCTAGCAAGCAGGGTCCATAGACGGTGTCGCAGTAGTTGAGCTTAGATAAGATCAGACTATCAACCAGTAGTTTCCTAAGTGGTAAGCTAAGAAATTTACGTATACCGTATAATACCTTAAGCCTATAAAAACAACTTCCTAGAACCTTCCTCAAATGAGCCTCAAAACGCAACTCTGGTTCCAGTATTAGACCCAGACTACATGCCTGCTCCACTCGCTCAATTCTCTCCCCCTTAATCACAATCTCTGGTTTGACAGATAGAATTGCAGCAACTTGTTTCTTAGTCCCCAGCACCAAGAACTTGGACTTCAGTGGGTTCAAAACCAGAGAGTTCTCTTCAGACCAGGCTGCCACTCTATGTAGGTCCTCATTCACTCTTTGCACCGCCAACGCCGCATCATCTCCTTTGCAGGACATGTACAACTGGATGTCATCAGCATACATGTGATATTTGCAGTTGACAAAAGATCCAGCAACATCAGCACTGTAGAGTATGTACAACAATGGGCCTAAAATCGATCCCTGCGGGACCCCTCCGGTTACCTGGAGTGGAGGGGATGAAACAATGGTTCCGTCCCCTTTGTTGATCTGCACGTACTGTGTCCTTCCAGTTAAATAGCTGCTAAACCAATCCACAGTGCCACAGTCAAAGCCATAGTATGTTAGCTTTGACAACAGTAGATTAATATTAATAGCGTCGAAAGCCCGAGAGAAGTCCAGCAGGACCAGGATCGACCCCTCACCCCGAGGGGTGAGGGGTCTATCCCTCTATAGAGGCACGTGATAAGGATCTAGGTAGATCCCTATCACGTGCCTCTAGGATGTTTCCTACTACGTCCATCAGAGCTGTTGCAGTGCCTCTTCCTTTACGGAAACCCGACTGAAGTTCAGGGAGAATGTCGTTATCCTCCAAGTACTCAACCACCTGCAGATACACTACACGCTCCAGAATCTTTGACATGCAGGGCAGTATACTAATTGGCCTCAGGTCTTTCAAAGTGGCTGGATCGCTAATTTTAGGGATAGGGCGAACACTTGCGCGCCGCCAGAAGTCAGGGAATGTACTCGATTCTATAGACCTGTTTATGATATCAGTGATGACCTGCAAGGTAGTTGGCAATGTGAGTGTTAACATTTCCAAGCTGATACCATCAACACCCCGGGCATTTGATCGAAGACCTCTGACTATCTTTAAAATTGTGTCCTGGTTGGTTGCAGAGAGCGAGAACTCGGCTGGACTATACCTGCGTGAATGGAAGTTGGATATCAACGAGACATTATCGTTACTATTTCCTGGAACATCCAAAAATGCCACATTGATATTGTTTGGATTGTCAAAATGGCTTGGCAACAGCCTTTCTTTGTGGTCGGGAAGTACATCTGACTTTAGATTACGCCACAAAAGTTTGGGGTCCTGACTTTGATCATTGATTTTTTTTGCGAAATAAGCGGTTTTTTCCCTCACCAATGCGGCGGCAGCCTCACGTTTAAGATCTAGGTAGTACTGCTTATGGTGCGGTTCTTTGGTTTGACGACATCTGTCCCTGGCTTCATCCCGCAGCCTGAACATGAGACGAATATTGTCAGTGATCCAAGGTGTAGGTCGCTTATAGAAGGTCTTTTTCTTGACGGGAGCATGAAGATCAAAAAGCTGAAGCAGGCATGCATTAAAGGTATGCACCATAGTATCAACATCACGTGAATCTCCCACAGTAGACCATGGTATCATGTTCAGATCCTTTTGGAATTGATCCAAAATGATGTCCGAAAAAGAGCGGAACTCAATCACCCTAGATTTAGCCTTGGGTTTCTTAAAAATAGACTCATATGTAATGAATGAGTGGTGACTGAGTTCACTGATATAGTTCACCCTAACATTTCGCGTTGTAGTAGCATCAGTACATACGATATCGATAAGCGAACTACTGTTACCCACGAAGTGTGTCGCTGACTGAACCAATTGAGAAAGGTTCAAGCAATTAAAAAAGTCGGCAAGCTGCTTTGATTTTGAGCTGTGTGCATCTAAGAGATTAACATTTAGGTCACCCAACAGTACCAAATTATCATATGGGGCTAGTGCACTAATACTGGCAGTTATGGCGTCAAGGAAAAGCTCCAGGTCCTGCCAAGGCGGGCGGTATGCGGTCCCAATAAGAAGCTTTCTTCTGCTGATGTTCAAGCCCAGCCAGAGCTGCTCCACTTTAGGGTGGTCAGGATGGGTCTTTACGCGCGCGTTAATGCCACTCCTTATATAAAAGGCAACTCCCCCGCCACGTCCACCTCGGGTAGTCACAGGTCGAGGTACGTACCTGAATTTGTACCCAGGTACACTAGGTGCCCGGTCCTCTTCCCCCTTGCGTAACCAGGTTTCGTTGATAGCCATGATGTCCACAGAGTGGTTACCCATGGCAATCAAAAACTCATCCTGATTTGTCCCTAGAGAGCCCGCATTTAGTAGACCGAACTTAATATGTTTACTGGGAGCCATCAGTGCTAAAAGCTATAGGTTTCAGATGTGGAAGTGTCAGACAAGAATGAGTATATGAAGGTGTTCTATGGACGTGAAGTTGGGCACTACAGTAAGAGTAAATACGTAAGACACATATAAGAACAAGAAATATACAATTTGATTTGAATAGACTAGCTGAAAATAGACTTTGCACATATAATATAAATAAACAGAGCATGAGCATGAAATAAAATAAATTAAAATAGGCTGATATGTTGACACAAACTCCATACAACTCCAATCCAAGACTGAGCACACCATGGAAACGGCTACGATGCATACCCCCACAAACATGATTAATAAAACCATGCACATACAAATAAACACAAAAAAAATTATGCTTTCTCCTTTTCAGTCCCGAAGACACGAGACAAGTCCTCGTCAGTGCGGATCCTCTGCGCCTTGTCTCCAGGCATCTTTCTGACGAGTATTCGGCCCTGCTTGGTCCATACGAATTTCCAATCAAGGCGGCCGGCCGCATCCCGCGCCCTACGAAACAACAAGCGATTGGCTTTTGTCAGCCGCTCGTTGAGGAAGAATCGCTGCGATGGAACTGACATGTCGAGGTCGGCCGTGGTCACTCCGCGTCGCACACGCGCTTGCCAGAAGCTGGTCGCGCAAGTCCCGGCGAGCAAAGCGTACAACAATCGGCCGCGGACGAGACTCAGTCGGACCAGCTGAGCTCGTCACATTGAGGTGCCTTCCTCCAACACGTTCCGCGCTGACAATGTCACGATCGTCAAGGCTGACCCCCAACTTGTGGGCAATGAGCTTTATTATATGCATGGGGTTTTCCGCTTTTCCCTCCGGCAAATTTGACACCTCTATGTCATTAGCGAGGAGCTCCTGGTCCCTGTCGTTAAGCTCTCTCCTCAATTCCTCTACCACTCTTTCCACACTGGCTGAGTTCGTGGACCCCGAAGCAGCGCGTTGCTCCAGCGCGTCAACCCTGGCCTCCAGACCGTCGATGCGCGTGCTGCAGGTATTTAAGGAGGATTTCAGCTCCGCCATTTCCACCTCCATCTCCCTTCTGAACGCCTGGATCTCTGCACGCGCCATCCTCAGTTCCTCGATAATGACCCGTAAGTCCGTTCCAGATACGGACGATAATTGCTTGGCGGTGACATAAGTAGTTGGGGTCTCAGGCGGCGGGGGCGTCGAGGCAACACTAACGGTCTGCGTGAGTTCACAGTATGAACTTTTCACAGGACTATTTGGCGCACTGGAGCCCGCAAACCCCGGAGTCCCTTTTTCTTCTGTGGGAGGGCTTTGCACGGGACCCCTGACCGGAGTCTCCGCCCTATTGTCACGAACAATATTTTTCTTACAATCTGGACAACGCCAGTTAATGCTAACATTTGCCTTGTTAGGGATCCCCACACATGCTCTGTGATATAATCCCCGGCACTCACCACACTTAGCGCCCTCGAGCGCCGAAGCAAACCGACCGCAACCTCCACACTTGACACCCGGCATGTTCTGTGCTTGCGTGCTTTGGACTTACGCAGCAGGGAGTAACTAGGACGCGCGTTAGGTGGTGGCTGTAACAATTCCCGTCAGTGGTCGATAAGATGATGGCTCCGTCTCTAAGATGCTTATTTTTTTATTGGTGGTAAACTTGTTGGTGGGTACTATAAAAATTCGCAAATTTTTATGGAATGTTTTTTTTTTGTTTTATGGCCCCAAGACGCACTATTTATAACTCACTATAAACTATGTGATGCTATTCGCCACTGTAATCACTATTAAATAGATTCTGATACACTTTGACTTTTATTTTTAATTTATTCATAAAATTATTTGACAGCGAGCTACACCGATGGAGACGTCAAACGTCACTGCTTATCTCGAATTTGAACTCCTTGCAATAGTATTAGGAGTTTTAATGTCCGTACTTTTAATTATAGCCGGTTTAGTATATAGCTTGTACAGGTTTATTAGTAAGAACTATATTATTAATACAAAGGCTAAAAGAAATTAATGTAGCTGATAATGTTGTCGACCTGTTATGTGAAAATTTTGCGTGAAAGGATAATTAATGGAATGGAATGATTGATATCAAACTTAAAGTAATTTACAGGAAATAAAATTATTTAGAAAAAGTACGTTACCACATTGAAGAGTGGGGAATGAGAGTAGCGTTTGAGTGTGGGTATGTGATGTGTGTATTGGCATGCATGTACAGTAGGTGTAGAGCAGCTGCTGTGTTTCCTATTAAAAAAAATGTATAAGGTTCCGACGTGCATGAGACTGTTTTTTTTTAATGTTGGTATGTATGTAAACAAAGTTAATTAAAAAACTGGCAATTGATACCCGACTGGAATTGAGACTCGAAAGCAATAATAATATTGAAAAATATAATGTTTTTTTTTTGTTTATGGCTAAAAGTTGGAGTTACAAAACTACAAAAAAGTGATAGTCACAAGTACTTCGTGTATCTAATGTACAGTACAGTTAAAGTTAAGTTATTTTTGACCCCAGAACAAAAACATTTTTTTTTTGTTTCTACGCGCTTAGACAACGATGGAGAAAAACGTTTGCGGAGTTTTGTTGCCTAATTGTTTTTGGGGATAAATCGTTTAGCGAACAATAACTTATGAGTCTGACGACGAATAAGATATAGTGTAATATTGTGATAATAATTATAATTACAACAAATATTTATTGTTTTGTACAGCAAAAATAAAAAGCAAAATAATGGATAATTCTGACTTTCATTGTTGTATACCAATATTTCATTATTGTGCCCGCAATGCTCACCGCATTGCCACATTGGATGGTGTTGGCTAACATCTGCAACAAGAACGAGCCGGAGCAGGACTAGGAGTCACCCATTTTATCAAGGTGACAAAATACGCTGTTTTGACAGCCGGATGAATAATGAACAAGCAAATGTAGATAGATGAATAAACGGAGTTTAAGGTAACAATTATTATTTACATATTTAATTACTGTGCCCGCAAAACTTTTAACATTGCTACGTTGGATGGAGTTGGATTATTCTAAGATTTTTAAAATTACGGAATCAATGTGGACCGTTCGACGTTTAGTTGACCTAATAACTTTCCTGAAAATTAAAAGATTTTACTAAAAAATAGAAACCGACGTCAAAATAACAACTATAGTTCTGGAAATATTACATAAACACACGGGTCGAATTGATAACCTCCTTTTTTAAGTCGGTTATTAATCACCAACAAAACGATTAATAACGCTATTTTAAGCATGATATCAAAATGTGACAAAACAAACAAAAAAAAATATAATATTAGGTTCTTACATACGAAATTGGCGTTTTGTATGGGAGGAATAAAAGTCGTTTATTTTTTTAATATACTATATCTGTTTAATCAAAGTATGACCCATTGCTATTTATGCACTTCTGCCATCTCATAGGTAGTTTGTTAATGCCTTTTCTAAAAAAAACCGTTGGAACGGGAATCAATAAATTCTTTGAAGGTGGTTGAGACTACCTCATCGGAGTTGAATTTCTTCCCCTGCAAAAAGTTATCCAAATTTCTAAAAAAATGGTAGTCTGTTGGAGCAGGGTCCGGGGAGTACGGTGGATGTCCCAAACATTCCAATTTAAGCTCCTCTAATTTGGTAGTAGTCTGTTGTGCAGTGTGTGGTCTCGCGTTGTCCTGAAGCAGCAGTGGCCTTGTGCGATTGACCAGTCTCGGTTGTTTAGCGGCTAGTTTATCCATCATTATGTGGAGTCTGACCTAGTAAAAAAAAAAGTATGCAATAAGTAGTAAGTATGTAGATGAGTAGTTAGTATGTATCGAAAATAAATTATTTTTCAAATATATTTGTTATGACTTGTTTATAAAATACATGTTTTTAAATAGCAGAAAGATAATAATTTATTTTCCCTTACAGCTACCGCAAAAATATTGTCAACCTAAGGACTCTCATGCTTGACCAGCCAATGCAACCACTAGAACGCGGAATTTGGTGGATTGAGCACGTGCTGCGTCACGGCGGCGCGAAGCATCTTCGAGCGCCCGCCGCCAACATGTCATGGGCACAGTATCTCGAATTTGAACTCCTTGCAATAGTATTAGGAGTTTTAATGTCCGTACTTTTAATTATAGCCGGTTTAGTATATAGCTTGTACAGGTTTATTAGTAAGAACTATATTATTAATACAAAGGTTAAAAGAAATTAATGTAGCTGATAATGTTGTCGACCTGTTATGTGAAAATTTTGCGTGAAAGGATAATTAATGGAATGGAATGATTGATATCAAACTTAAAGTAATTTACAGGAAATAAAATTATTTAGAAAAAGTACGTTACCACATTGAAGAGTGGGGAATGAGAGTAGCGTTTGAGTGTGGGTATGTGATGTGTGTATTGGCATGCATGTACAGTAGGTGTAGAGCAGCTGCTGTGTTTCCTATTAAAAAAAATGTATAAGGTTCCGACGTGCATGAGACTGTTTTTTTTTTAATGTTGGTATGTATGTAAACAAAGTTAATTAAAAAAATGGCAATTGATACCCGACTGGAATTGAGACTCGAAAGCAATAATATTGAAAAATATAATGTTTTTTTTTTTTGTTTATGGCTAAAAATTGGAGTTACAAAACTACAAAAAAGTGATAGTCACAAGTACTTCGTGTATCTAATGTACAGTACAGTTAAAGTTAAGTTATTTTTGACCCCAGAACAAAAACATTTTTTTTTTGTTTCTACGCGCTTAGACAACGATGGAGAAAAACGTTTGCGGAGTTTTGTTGCCTAATTGTTTTTGGGGATAAATCGTTTAGCGAACAATAACTTATGAGTCTGACGACGAATAAGATATAGTGTAATATTGTGATAATAATTATAATTACAACAAATATTTATTGTTTTGTACAGCAAAAATAAAAAGCAAAATAATGGATAATTCTGACTTTCATTGTTGTATACCAATATTTCATTATTGTGCCCGCAATGCTCACCGCATTGCCACATTGGATGGTGTTGGCTAACATCTGCAACAAGAACGAGCCGGAGCAGGACTAGGAGTCACCCATTTTGTCAAGGTGACAAAATACGCTGTTTTGACAGCCGTATGAATAATGAACAAGCAAATGTAGATAGATGAATAAACGGAGTTTAAGGTAACAATTATTATTTACATATTTAATTACTGTGCCCGCAAAACTTTTAACATTGCTACGTTGGATGGTGTTGGATTATTCTAAGATTTTTAAAATTACGGAATCGATGTGGACCGTTCGACGTTTAGTTGACCAAACTTTCCTGAAAATTAAAAGATTTTACTAAAAAAATAGAAACCGACGTCAAAATAACATCTGTAGTTCTGGAAATATTACATAAACACACGGGTCGAATTGATAACCTCCTTTTTTTAAGTCGGTTATTAATCGCCAACAAAACGATTAATAACGCTATTTTAGGTATGATATGAAAATGTGACAAAAAAAAAAAATAATATTAAGTCCTTACAGACGAAATTGGCGTTTTGTATGGGAGGAATAAAAGTCGATAAGGAGGAGGTTACTCAATTCGACCGTATATATGTTTTTTTTTTTATGTTTGTTCGCGCATAACTTCGTCGTTTATGAACCGATTTTGATAATTCTTTTTTTGTGGAATAGAAGACATTCCCACGGTGGTCCCATGATAAGGATATCAGGGTTTGATGGTGGAAGACCAGAGAAAATAAGGGGAACTTTCAAAAAATGCAGGGGCGACTAGTGCATTTCTTAGCATTTTCATTAAGTATTTTAAAGCACTACAATTTAATAAAAGTCTGGAGTAGATCTGATTTTGGAGCCGGGACACAGTCGAAGGAACTCCTCAACAATTCACAGCAGCTACCTTGTGTTTGTGCTTGAATAATTTGTATTGACAAGAACCTTACACCTAGATTGGTAGTGACTGTCATTAGGGAGCTGATGATGATGACAAAGGTCAGTTCAGGGAACTCCTAAACGATTTACAGTAGCTACCTTGTATTTGTACTCAATTCATTTATATTTATGAGACCTTTGCACCCATTGCGTTAAAATAATGGTCTGCAGTAAATTTGATGATATAGGCAGTTGAGGGAATACTTAGGTACGGGTAAAAATTAAAGTAAACAAAATTACGTCGTTTCCCAATTATATTTACGTCAGCTTCCAGTCTGACCGGATGCAACTGAATACATAGTACTTTTAACAACTAAAAAGTGTAAAATAAAAACTTTTTTACAAAAAAACAACCGACTTCCAAAAACTACTAGAAAGTGAAAAATAACTAATTTCGGAAGTCGGTGTCTTTGGTTTTGTATATTCATTTTTGACACCGACTTCCGAAATTAGTTATTTTTCACTTTCTAGTAGTTTTTGGAAGTCGGCTGTTTTTTGTAAAAAAGTTTTTATTATTATAATATATCTATTTAATCAAAGTATGACCTATTGCTGTCTAAGCACTTCTGCCATCTCATAGCTAGTTTGTCAATGCCTTTTCTAAAAAAACCGTTAGAACGGGAATCAATAAATTCTTTGAAGGTGGTTTAGACTACCTCATCGGAGTTGAATTTCTTCCCCTGCAAAAAGTTATCCAAATTTCTAAAAAAAATGGTAGTCTGTTGGAGCAGGGTCCGGGGAGTACGGTGGATGTCTCAAACATTTCAATTTAAGCTCCTCTAATTTGGTAGTAGTCTGTTGTGCAGTGTGTGGTCTCGCGTTGTCCTGAAGCAGCAGTGGCCTTGTGCGATTGACCAGTCTCGGTTGTTTAGCGGCTAGTTTATCCATCATTATGTGGAGCAGCTCTCAGTCGAGATCTGCAGTAATAGTCTGGCCAGATTTAAGGAAGCTGTAGTGCACAACACCGGCACTAGTCCACCAAACGCTGACCAATAACTTTTTTCTAGTCAATTTTCTCTTAGGGCAGAATTTGGATGGTTCACCAGGGTTCAGCCATTGCGATGTGCACTTCCTATTGTTATGAAGTATCCACTTTTCATAACAGGTAAAGATTCGATTTAAAATTCCTTCATTATTTTACCGATTCAGTAATGTAACGCAGCAGTCGACGCGCGTTTGTCGGTTTGCTTCACTCAATTCATGAGGTACCCACCTTTCGAGCTTTCTTATCTTCCCAATTTGTTTCAAGTGGATTCATCATCATCATCAGCCTCTACTCGTCCACTGCTGGACATAGGCCTCCTTCATGGCACGCCAACAAGCTCAATCCTGAGCAGTTCTCCGCCAGCCACTACCAGCCACATTTTTGATGTCGTCGCTCCATCTCGCCCACGGGCGTCCTACGCTACGTTTCCCGAGACGCGGTCTCCCCTCGAGGACTCGTTTACCTCAACGGTTATCGGGCCTGCGGAATATGTGACCAGCCCATTGCCACTTCAGCTTGCTAATCCTCTAAGCTATGTCGGTGACTCTGGTCCTGTCGGATCACCTCATTTCTGATGCGGTCCTTCAGAGAAACGCCCAACATGGCCCGCTCCATAGCTCGCTGACCTCCTTTAAATTTATGGACTAGTCTGACCGTTAGTGTTCACGTCTCGGCTCCGTAAGTCATGACGGGTAGGACGCACTGGTTGAAGATTTTTGTCTTCAAACATTGGGGTATGGGTGACGAAAATACCCGTCGAAGTTTACCAAATGCTGCCCATCCAAGATAGATCCTTCTATTTGCCTCCTTCTCGAAGTTGTTTTTCCCTAATTGCAACATTTACCCGAGGTATACTGTGCTTGAGCGACACAAGCAGGAGCTGCGTGTCACGGAGATGAATATGCTGCGGTGGATGTGTGGAGTTACGCGGAAAGACCGCATTAGAAACTCCCGCATCCGTGGCAGTCTCCGTGCCCGTGACATAGCAGACAAACTGCAAGAGAGTCGCCTGCGCTGGTGCGGTCACGTCTTACGTAAGCCGGCAGGTTACGTGGGTAACAAATGTCTTGCCATAGCGCCTCCGCCGGGCCGAAACAACTTCGAGCGGCATTCCGTTTACGGCAACCGGATTTCAAGTGCATTAAAACAGTTTTATCACTAACATCGCAGCCTGCAGCTAACTCGGACGTAGTTTGTGATGGATCTGCTTCCACAATAGCCTTCAATTGTTCATTGTCGACTTTGGTCTCCGGCCGTCCACAGGGATTGTTCTGTAGGTTGAAATTTCTAAAACGAAAACGTTGGAACCAAAAACGCACTGTGCTTTATCTAGCAACATCACTGTCTTCAACATCATTCATTTTTCGAGCCGTTTCTGCAGCACTGGTACCACGGTAGAACTCATATTCGTAAATAACGCGAAATTTGAAATTTTCCATTTTGTAAACTCAATGACGGAGAGAAAAAACCAAACGAAAAAAATACAAAGTAAGTACGGTTTTCGAGACACCAATTGATGAGTAGCTAAATAGCTGAATGTGGAATTCTAAACCAAAGAGGAGATATTTGAGATCAAAACGACCAGTACGACAAAAGGCCAATTTCATATGTAAGGACCTAATACGATGACGTGCCGGTTATCAATAGTGACAATGACTGACAAATATTTATTAACTCGGCGCGTTCACGTATAAATCACACGTCGATCACCTCGTTGGAATTAGTTGTAACCGGGCGTCACAATGACGACGTTAGTGGTTCTAGCATTGTGTCTTTGCTTTCAAATTTTCATAACTGACGCAGCAAGGATACTGGCAATATACCCAGTTCCGTCCATCAGTCATCAAGTTACCTTCAGGCCGATAACGATGGAACTCCTCAAACATGGACATGAAGTAACAGTAATAACAACAGATCCCATGTTTAAGAAAGGTGAAGCTCCTGAGAATCTTACGGAAATCGATGTCCATGATATATCGTATCAAGCCTGGGAGGCATTCATGGCATCCGGAAGAGGAAACAAAGAAGATCTTATATCACAAATGAGGCTTGGAGCTCAAACGATTATTAATTTAATAGACATACAACTACAGGTTAAAGAAGTAAAGGATTTAGTGCAAGGAAAGGGGAAGTTTGATGTCTTGTTAACAGAAGCGTGTGTTCGCTCAATAATAGCCTTTTCACATGTTTACAAAGTGCCTTTGATTCAAATTAGTTCTTTTGCAGCCGTGTGGGATAATTATAAAGTAATAGGTGCTCCAGAACATCCATTATTGTATCCTGGTATGATCAATCAGAGGATCTACAATATGACGTTGTATGAAAAGTTGTATGAATTATACAATAAGTTCATGATAGATATTTCATATGCAAATATGGCAGATGAAGAGAACAAAATAATTAGAAAACATTTTGGGCCCGATATTCCGGATCTCAGGAAACTTTACGAAAATGTTGATATGTTGTTTTTGAATCTTAATCCAATTTGGGAAGGAAATCGCCCTGTGCCACCGAGTGTCATCCATTTGGGAGGACTGCCTCAGAAAACGTATAAGGAATTGCCTCAGGTAACTATTTTTGTAATCATTCAAATTTTGCTCAATGGAAATTTCATCAATTACTGTTTCTGGCTGGCTGTTATACGACATAGCAGTTTTTCTAGTGATTTGACAAAATTTGAGTATACATTATTGGCGATGAGTAACATAGGCACATTTTGCTATTGCTCTCTTTTAACCGACTTCAAAAAGGAGGAGGTAACTCAATTCGACCGTATAAAAGTTTTTATTCATATTTGTTTTTTATGTTTGTTTTATTCTTTTTTTTTTTTTTTTTGATGGAAAGAAAATATTTCCAAGGTGGTACTATGATAAGGATATCAGGGTTTGATGGTAGAAGACCAGATAAATTAAGGGGAACTTTCAAATACTGTAGGGGTGACTAGTGCATTTGTAAGTTTTTTAATTAGATATTTTAAAGCACTACAACTTTTATAAAGGTTTATATTATAGTTGATGATGGAGCCGGGAGACAGGCGAGGGAACTCCTTAACGATTCACATCAGCTACCTTGTGTTTGTGCTTGATTAATTTGTATTAATGAGAACCTTACACCTAGGTGTATTGTGACTATCATTAAGGAGCTGATGACGAAGATAAAGGTCAATTCATGGAACTTTTCAACGATTTACACTAGTTACCTTGTGTTTGGACTCAATTCATTTATATTCATGAGAACTTGGCAACCATATGGGTTATAATGGAGGTCTGCAGTAGATCTGATGATGAAATCAAGAGACAGTCGAGGGATATACTCAACGATTCACGGCAGTTACGTTGTGTTTGTACTTGATTAATTTGAGCCATACACCTAGATGAGTTGTGACTGTCATTCAGGGGCTGATGAAAAGATAAAGGTTAGTTCAGGGAACTATTCAACGGTTTGCAGTAGCTGCCTTGTGTTTGCATTTAATTCATTTATATTGTTGAGAACTTTCCATTCATATGGGCTATAATGAAGATCTGCAGTTGATCTGATGATGGAGGTGGGAGACAGGCGAGGTACTCCTCAACGATTCACCTTGTATTTGTGTTTGATTAATTCGTATTGATAAGAACCTTACACCTAGATGCATTCTTATCTTCATCAAAAGACCCGTAATGACATTAGGGGTCTTATGATGAAGACGAAGGACAATTCAAGGAACTGCTCAAAGGTTTACAGCAGTTGCCTCGTAGTTGGACTTATTCCATACTAATATTATAAATGCGAAAGTAACTCTGTCCGTCTGTCTGTCTGTTACGCTTTACCGCCTAAATTTCTCAACCGATTTTGATGAAATTTGGCACAGAAAATCTTTAGACCCTGAGAAGGAACATAGGCTACCTTTTATATCGAAAAAATTTGATATTCCCGAGGGAAATATAAAAAGCGCGATATAACCGAACTCCACGCGGGCGAAGCCGCGGACGGAAAGCTAGTTCATATATATTGATAAGAACTTTGCACCCATATGGGTTATATTGAAAGTCTGCTGTAGATCTCACAATAAACGTTAGGCAGTCGAAGGAATTCCTCAACAATTTACAACATTGAAGTTTAACGTAGGACAAATTCTGCCTACTCGTTATGCTGATGGGACAATGAAACAATTTTAAGAGACTGGATTTAAGTTGCGTAATCGTGTCATCTCCAGCAATGCTCATATATTCAGTAAGGTCCCAGAGAAATTTTATAAAAATCCGTTTATTCCGATATTTGAACCAAAATTACGGGGAAAAATTAAAGTAAACAAAATTGTGTCATTTGCTTGCTAGCCTATTCTCAACTATGTTGGTTGCAGCGTCAAATCTAACCAGATGCAGCTGAACAGTACTTTTACAAGTGTCAACAAAAAATTTCAACAATTGGTGTGCGGGACGAATAGTTTTAAATAGTGTATAGAAACTAATTCCGAATAGTGTATTGTTATAATATTACTTAGAATAGAACATTTGTGCGTAAGAATTTAGAAAGCGTAAGATGGACGATCGTTTATTGTGAGAAAGGATCGTCATTCAATGGTTATACACATCTGGCAAGGCAACAATTATGAAAGGAATGACTGTGAACATTTAGCAAAGTATCAATGACAAAGACAACCGTCATAAAGTGCTCCCTTGTTATAAACTGCAACAGACATGAATGAAATTTTAAGAGAAATGGTTGTCCTACATCTGGTTGAACATAACAACGCCAAAAGGTTGGACGCCATAAAATAATCCCTTGGGACAGTCGCAATAAAAAGAACCCTTGTAATGGACGTTGTAAAATGGAGACCCTCAGGTTTAGGATGCAGCCCAGAAACGTGCATAAGACAATGGCTGGTGAAACCCGACGCTCTCGTCGCTTCCCACGGTTTGAGCCCTTGTCGTAGTATAAATAGGCCCCACGCCTGAGCAGCAGATCACATTCGTCTTCACCCTTGAGGAGTCAACAGTAACAGTTACAGCAAGACACATTCGTCTTCGCCGTTGAGGAGTCAACAGTAACACCTACAGTGAGAAGATATTTATCTTCGACGTTGAGGAATCAACAGCTACAGTCAAGATCAACAGCAAGATCTCTACAGGATCAACAGTCAAGAAGAAATAGTCAAGAATCAATAGTAGTGTAAGTTAACTAGTGACCCCGTTAATATTGTGGAAGAATATACGAAGTAAGTCAACGCACCGAAGTCTCACTTATTACCACCAACCCAGCAACAGAGTGTGCATCAGAACGTGCAGAGTGCAAACGCATACGTCCACTTAATGGTCCTGCATGTCCGTCCCGCACAATTGGTCTAACTGCAATGCTTCGATATCGTCTGCGGGTTGTGGAGGTCAGACAGCAGTCGCTTTACGGAAAATATTGAAGTTTAGCCAAAATCATTAGTTATACTGGTAAAGCGGACCCCAGACTCCAAAGCAAAGCTCGGCTCTAGAAATAAAGCTTCGGATACGACCAGGATTAACGCTGAGTTGATGATGATGATGGTTGTCCTTGATCTCAAACATAATCTTGTTCTTAATCTCAAACATCTATACACTATACTTGGTGTCCACTCTAGAGTATAATTGAGGCTAAATAATGACATGTCTTTATTCATATTTACGTAAAGGCTGATATTAAGAACTTAAAACTTTCTTTAATTATTCTTCTTTTCAGGATCTAAACTCATATTTAGATTCATCAAACCATGGCGTTATTTACATCAGTTTTGGTACAAACGTGAAACCAAGTTTACTTCCCCCAGAGAAGATACAAATGCTAGTGAAAGCTTTCTCCAAAATGCCTTACGATGTTCTATGGAAGTGGGACACGGATGAACTGCCTGGAAAGTCAGCTAACATCAAGATCTCCAAGTGGTTGCCGCAGTCAGATTTACTTAGTAAGTAAAAATGATACTTGTATGGTTATTTTCTTATCCCTTTTTGTGGTAAATTTTGTTTCAAAATAGGTAGTTTTTATATGTAGATGTATGCCACTAAATTAAAAAAAATGAAATAAATAGTATCCTTTCTTCCCTTCAGAACACCCCAAGATTAAACTGTTTGTAACACAAGGAGGTCTGCAGTCAACAGACGAAGCTATCACAGCAGCGGTACCTCTGGTTGGTATTCCGATGTTGGGCGATCAATGGTACAATGTAGAGAAATATGAAATTCACAGAATTGGAGTCAAACTTGAATTGGAATCGCTTTCCGAGGAATCATTTACCAATGCCGTACAAAAGGTTATTGGCGATGACAGGTAAATATAAATTTTAAACTATGAATATTCATAATGACTATACGCCCAACATTGGGGCGATCAATGGTACAATGTGGAGAAATATGAAATTCATAGAATAGGAGTCAAATTGGAATTGGAATCACTTTCTGTACAATCATTTAACAATGCTATACAAGAGGTTATTGGAGATGACAGGTAAACATAATTCAATGAATATTCATAATCGTCAACACATACCTACTGTTTTTATGAACCTAAACTGCGTTAAAAACAAAGTCATAAAGGCGGGAGACGAATGCTAACTTGGGATAAATGTATTTTTTTAGTATATATTATGTAAACTTATTATAAAACCTTGTGCTAGTGGTATCGGTGGCTAATACAAAATATTCCAAGATGTAAAAACTAATATTTTATCTTCTTAAAATTAATAAAGATAAAGATACTCTGAGTTCAAATTTAGTTGAGTTTGTGACTTCTTTGGTTTGGTTTGAAGAGGTCGAAGCATTTTTGACATAACTAGATTGAAAGACCTGCTACGTTTCGATTTGAGCTGCTCAGTGTAGTGACTGGACAGGTCCATTTAATCTATGTGGTTCTTTCCTCAAAAGTCCATCTCAGTCAACAATCTTTATGGTCTTTACAGAATCTGACCAATCTAAAAATATGTTCTGACCTCTCAGTTCGTTTTGGTCTTTCTTCTCACAGTAGTAAAATAGTAAACGCCGAACTCATCTAGTTAAAAAAATGTATGCAATAAGTAGTAAGTATGTAGGTTTTTAGTTAAAAGTAAAGTAGTAAAGTCTACTATTATGACTTGTCTATTAAATACATGCTTTTTAATAGCAGAAAGACAACCATTTATTTTTCTTTACAGCTACCGCAAAAATATTGTCAACCTAAGGAGTCTCATGCTTGACCAGCCAATGCAACCATTAGAACGCGGAATGTGGTGGATTGAGCACGTGCTGCGTCACGGTGGCGCGAAGCATCTTCGTGCGCCCGCCGCTAACATGTCATGGGCGCAGTACCTCGAGTTTGAACTCCTTGCAATAGTATTAGGAGTTTTATTATCCATATTTTTAATTATAGCCGGTTTAGTATATCAGTTTTACAAGTTTATTAGTAATAACAATATTATTAATACAAAGGTTAAAAGAAATTAATATAGCTGATAATGTTGTCGATTAATTCTATAAAAATTTGGCGTGAAAAGTTTGCTATAATAATAATAATAGTTTATTGATCACTCCAAAAATCTCAAATTTCTCTTAATCTATGTAAAAAGTCATGGCAATGAATACACACATATTTATAAGTGATAACGTTGACGACTATTTTAGTAGAAACTGTGTCACAGTCGTCAGCGTCTTCTACACTTAGTTATTAGAACCACAATTAATTTTGTTTTAAGCAAAAGATCAGTAGCAATAAGTGAATGCGATGATCGACACAAAAATAAGAAAGAATTTACAAAGAAACCATTTAGAACAAGTACGTTACTACATTGAGAAGTGAGGAATGTGTGTGTAGTGTTTTAATGAGTGTGGGTGTACGATGTGTGTGTGCATGAACAGTACAGTGTAGAGGAGTTGCTGTGTTTTATACTTGAATATGTTTAACTTTTATTATTTATTTATTTATTTATTTATTTATACTTTCGCACAAAGAAAATGTACAGAGGTGGACTTAATGCCTTAGGCAGTCTCTACCAGTCAACCTCGGGTGGTGAAGAGACTAGATGGCAGGTGCTTCCGTTACAAAAACAATGAAACGGAAAAGAAAAACTCATAACACTATATAAACAAATACTTAAATAAGCTATATACATTTATACATACTATTACTATAATATCTTTATATATATAATTCTGCTGTACGTGTGTATGTCATTGAACTCCTCCTAAACGGCTTGACCGATTTTAATGAATTTTTCTGTATGTGTTTAAGTGGCGACCTGGATCGTTTAGATTCACAAATCAACCCGGCAGATGGCGCTAATCGCTTGAAGAAGCATGTGATCTCGGAAACGGCCCTAACGATTTCGCTGAAAATTAATATGTGGTGGTTTTCGGGGACGAAAAATCGATCTAGCTCAGTCTCATGTCTGGGGAAGCGCATATTTTCGAGTTTTCTCTTTCGCAATAATTCACGCATAATATGGGCGCTAATTTCGCGCGGTTTGACATAGCGGCTGTAGCGCAGCCGATATTGGTATGGTCTACTCGCGATGGCTGGTGTTCCTCGGTTCAAACCCGGTCAATCACAAGTTTTTTTTTTGTTTTTAGACAAGTTTATAGTTTTTTTTTAATTTTTTTAGTTACTTAAAAATATAATTGTACATAAGAACTAAAAGGCGAAAAAATAAAAAAGATATTTTTTTTTATTTAACTAAATTTGTACTTATGAACTAAAAGAGAAAAAAATAAATATAAATAAATAATTATTTAAGATTTTTTATTTTACTTAAAGAGACAGAAACAAGAGCTCTAGAGGTAGAGAGAGGTATGATATCTTTGTTACAAATGTAGATGACAATGCTTTCCATGGGTTTCTTCTTTCCATCCTAAATCTGCTGTACGTGTGTACGTCACTGAATTCCTCCTAGGCTGGTCCGATTTGAATGAAGTCTATGTATATAAATGAAAGTCGTGTTAGTTACTATATTTATAACTCAAGAACCGCTTAACCAGTATGGCTCAAAATTGGTAGGGAGGTAGATAAGAACTGGGAGAAGGACATATCACATAGGATACTTTTTATCCCGTTCCCGCGGTTCCTGTCGTTCCCGTGTGACGTGACATAAGACATGGTTTAACAAAACGCAACTGACATGGAATAACAAAACAACTCAGTCAAAATATAAGTTAGCGGTTCATTTGTTAAAAATGGTACAAACACACTCCTACACTACTCAGCATATTAAAAAAAAGTCTTACCGGTTGAATGTTGATGCATTTATTTAAAGCAAGGAATATAAATGCTCTCTGCCGGTTTAATTTTTTTAATAAAAGCCCCAAAGCAAACTTCAACTTCAAAATTTCTAATATTGTATTGCTGTGCCATTTACCACTTCACTACATACTATAAAACAAAGTTACTGTCTCTTTCCCTATGTTCCTTTGTATGATTAAATCTTTAAAACTGCGAAACAGATTTTGATGAGGTTTCTTTTAATAGATAGAGTAATTAAAAAGAAACGTTTATATGTATAATAACATCCATTAAATTGTGGAGAAACACTATCCCTCGCCCACATGTGGGAGTGATGAGAGAAGGCATAACTCTGTTGCCGCGAAAAATCGCAGTACAGCGTACAGACCTCCGGCGGGGTCTCATGGCGATATGGAAAGTGTGATTGTCGCAATCCAGCACTGAGCACGCCGCAATAGCGGCGGTAAGTCCTCTCTTTGAAGAGTAGCTAGAGAGGCGCCACGGCGTCCTCACCTTCCGACTGACGTAGGTCCTCACCGGACACGGCTGCTTCGAGAGGTTCCTGTTCCGTATAAGGCGGAAGGAAACGCCAGGGTGACCACTGTGTGCATCACCCTGAGGACACGGTAGAGCATAAGGTAGAGGTCTGCCCGGCTTGGATAGAGCACAGTCGTGTTCTCGTGGCGGCGATCGGCGGCGATCTCTCGCGTCCGACCCTGGTCCGGGCCATAGTCCGGAGCAAGAGTGCATGGCAAGCTTTCACCTCCTTCTGTGAAGCAGTGATGCTGGCAAAGGAGGAGGCGGAGCGGGTGAGGGAGCGGAAATCCCACTACACTCACGGCTCAAACCGCCAAAGGAAGCGCCCTGGTCGGGAGGCAACATCGGACTCCCAATCGCCGTAGGCGCGGGCTTGCGGGCGGCGAGGGATAGGCAGCTCGCCTCCTTGTAAGAACCAGGCCCGGGTTGACGGCCCATTGTGTTTCACACGTGCCTCAAAGAGATGTCAGCACACCTTGACGGTGTCCACGAGGACTGGTCCACAGGGTTACGGGTTGATTAAAAAAGAAACCATGGCACTGGCCGTTGCACAGGCAAGTGAAGGAACACGGGTGGGTTTTAGTCAATAAAAGTCTGACACGCCCTTCCGCTCCGCCCAGAGCGGGAGAGGTCACTTGATGATTTCCCATCCACAACAAAAAAAAAAAACTGAAGAAGAGCAAGAAATTGCACTTGAAGGCGCAGCCTTAGTATGGCTCGACTTCGTGCTTCTCACTCACCAGAGCAAAGGGAGGCAGCCCGTGAAATGGCTCGGTTGGCAATGCGAAATCGTCGAGCAAACCTCAGAGATCAAGCGCTAGATAATTTACGAAACACAAGAAGAAATTCATCAAATACTGATTTGAATCGGGCAGCGTTTCAATACGCATATAATATAGCGCAATGGCGTTCGCATTGGGCCAATGGATGTTGTTTGCGAGTATTGTAGCACATTAAAGATTTCCGGAGAATCGCCAGGATTGTGCGCCCAAATAAAGAATCATTGAATAATAATATTCATTTATTTAAAATTATCCTAATTTAAAAAGTAGTCATGTGATATTGCCTTTAAGGCGGAACGAAGTTCGCCGGGTCAGCTAGTATACTTATAATATATACAAAAATAAAACTTGTGAGAGATGTTGAGATGGCACTACCCTAACTATTCGCAAAATAATTCTGCAATTTCCGCTTTAATGCAAACCGACTAGTGGCCATCCTGATATCAAGAGGAAGCGCATTCCACAGAAGAATTCACTGAATATGAAATGAAGAGTGAACAAAGTCAGAGGTATGAGAAGGACAGAGTAAGAGAAGATTATTAGAAGAAAGCAGATTCTTGCTGTGTGTTTTAAATTTCAGTATAATTATTTTACTCATATGAGCCAGTCTCGTATTATTTCACTCACAGTGAAATAAAATGCGTTCTGAATATTGTCAATCCTCATTAGCTAGAATGATAGATAAATTCAATTACTTTTTGATGGTGATAAGTGCAAAACTTCAAGATTTTTTGCATTCAAAACTTTATTTCGATATGCGTTAAGTTTTTATTTCAAATTTGACTACATAAGTAGAGCTATAGAACTGCGCTAACCGTGTAGTGAAACTAACAATACTAACCTATTTACACAAGCAATACTATTGGAAAACTAACAAAATAATGGACTTAATCGAATTAAATAGAAAAGAATACTCTGTAGTGGTCGTGCCTCGGAAAGTACGTTAAGCCATTGGTCCCGGTTGCCATACAAACATCTAATGGCAATCGTTACGGTTGTTGGAGCCCTCAAAAGTCCAACAATTGGTCTAACTGCAATGCATCGATATCGCCTTCGGGTTGTAGAGGTCAGACGGCAGTCGAATGACAGAAAATATCGAATTTTAGCCAAAATCAGCAGTTGGAGAGGTAAAGCAGACCCCAGAATCCAAAACTGACAAAGCTTTGGATGCGACAGTGATTAACGCTGAGATGATGATGACAAGTTGAGCTTTAAAACGGGTCACGCGACGCGGCGCAGATAATGTGAAAATCACGCATGAGGAACGTGCGAGGTTTTTACATACACTTAAAACGCGGTTCCACAACAGAAGTTTAGATGGGTTTCTCGCCAGTTGCGTGGCGCGTTATTGTGTTTGATCGACCACTTAGATTTAATACCAGTTATTGTTTTGCAATTAGAACTTGATGGAATACATTTCAATGATTTATTATTCTATTCCTACTGAGTAGCTATATTTGTTCGGCATTATACAACATGTTATGAGCTTGTTATCTTATCAGGTTGTCCCAAGAAAAATATGGTCAACGCACCTCTCGCCCGCCCGCGCTTACAGGGGCGCGGCAGCGTCATCTTGCGTTTAAGTACTGATAATAATTTTTGTTGTTTCTTATTACGATCAGCTACAAAACAATGTATTTAAAATGAATTTTTAGTAGCAATGGGTTTCGGTTTAACACTTTAACAACCTCCATTATGTTATTTACGTTGTTGCGCCGACACACTTTTCTATTATACGGAGCAATGGATGAGCAATATGCTTCGAAATGATTCAATTTGATAATAATTGTGTGGTGTTTAAAATTCAATTAGGTGCAGGCTGGTCAATGGTTGTAGGTACTTAAAGTTTTTAAAAGTGTGTAAAATTCACAGATGACATCAAATAAAAAATAAGTAAAAAATAAAAAACTGTTTGTCACAACTACTATGAGTAACTACAATACAGCTACTTTTGACCCCGGAACACAAAAAAAATTTTTTTTTTGTTTGTTTTATCGCGCTTAGATATCGATAGACAAAATCGTTTGCGGAGTTTTATAGGCGCCGGTTATCTTGTTCCCAAACTAAACTTATTTTAAGTGCATCTTTTTCTTTCTATTTCAATAAGAAAAGGATAGAAGATAATGTTTTAGTTTAGTCCTGTCAAATTAAGATATATCATAGATAGTTTACACGCGATTATAAACATGGCGAACAAAAATACGTCAATTTACGTCAGACGCGGACTAATTTGACAGATCTCAACTGGCATATTACGTTCTGTCCTTTTCTAAAATAGAAAGAAAAAGATGCACTAAACTTAGATTTAGTATAATTGTGAACAAGGGAATCGGGCCATTACCTAAGTTTATTTGTTCTTGTAGATATTGACATTGTTTAGTGGCCAACAATCTATGAGTCTGTTGATGACAAAGATAGATCCTATAATTGTGATAATATTAATACAAAAAGAAATTTTAACTGTAATGTATTATAAAAAATAAAAAGTAAAATAATGGATAATTCTGACTCTCATTGTATTGTATATATTTATTATTGTGCCTTCATCGAACCGTTTGACATTTACTTGACGTACCTACTACAAAAGCATTAAAAACGATATCAAGGGCACGTTATCCAAGAATGACAAAACAAAAAAATTATGGTAAGAAGACATGCCGGTTATCAATACTAACAATGACTGTACTTATTAGCTAGGCTCGTTCACGTATAAAACACACGTCAAACATCTCGTTAGAATTAGTTGTTATCGGGCGTCACAATGGCGATAATAGTGGTTCTAGCTTTGAGTATTTTTTTACAAAGTTTCGTCGCTGATGCGGCTAGAATACTGGCAATATATCCAGTCCCGTCCATCAGCCATCAAGTAACCTTCAGGCCGATAACGATGGAACTCCTCCAACGTGGACATGAAGTAACAGTGATAACCGCAGATCCCATGTTCAAGAAAGGTGAAGCTCCTGAGAATCTTACAGAAATCGATGTCCATGATATATCATACCAAGCATGGGAGGCATTCATGGCATCTGAAAGGGGACACAAAGAAGATCTTATATCACAAATGAGGCTTATAATTCAACTATTTATTAATATAATGGACATAGTTATTAAAAAGAAGTCAAGGATTTAGTTCAAGGAAAAGGAAAGTTTGATCTCTTGCTTACAGAAGCGTGTGTTCGGCCAGCAATAGCCTTTTCACATGTTTACAAAGCGCCTTTGATTCAAATAAGTTCCTTCGGAGCTGTGTGGGATAATTATGAAGTAATAGGTGCTCCAGAACATCCATTCTTGTACCCTAGTATGATGAATCAGAGAATCTACAATCTGACAATGTATGAAAAGTTGTATGAATTATACAATAAGTACACAATGGATAATTTAATAAATATGGACGGTGAAGAGAACAAAATGTTGAAGAAAAATTTTGGACCCGATATTCCGGATCTCACTGAACTTGAAAATAATGTTGACATGTTGTTTTTGAATGTTAATCCAATTTGGGAAGGAAATCGCCCTGTGCCGCCAAGTGTCATCCATTTGGGAGGACTGCCTCAGAAACCGCCTAAGGAATTGCCTAAGGTAGGTATTTTTGCATAAGAGTTAAGACTTTGCTCAATTGAAAATTCATCGATGAGTAAGGCTGGGTGTTATACGACACAACAGTTTTTTTAATGATTTGAGAAAACTTGCAAAATAGCAAAATGTTAATTATTAATACGTGTGTTGTGTTTTCTCGGTGGTAGGCCATAACATCGGCTGCCGGCAGAAGTTACCACCGATTGCCGATGCCAAGCGATTCGTCGTGTTCCGGCATGATGTCTGGTGAAGCCGTAGTACGGAGGACGGGTCTGAGCAGTTCTGTTGCGATGTGTGGCGGGTACGATGCGCCAAATGTTGTTGTGTCGGGAGTTTGGTCGTGGAGAGTCTCCAGATCAGTCTCCCTCTAGCGCAGCTTCGTTTGGTCGTCTTGGTCTTAGGTTTAACATTGCATCACCTCACTCAACTGCCGTCATCCTTTCTATTCCTTACTTTTTTAAGTGAATAGGCTTAATAAACTAGTGCGCTTTACCATCAACGATTGCTTCACTGCTTACCATCAGGCGGGATTGCAGTCAAGCTCTAGTTTATAATTATTAAAAAAAAATACACACTATTCATAATTATCATTATGCTATTGCTTGTTCTTGTTTTTTTTTTTTTCTTTCTTCTATTGATGTATCTGGCCCTTTGATATGGCATTGTAATTTAATTAAAAACCAGTAAACGTTAACAAATAAAGGGTCAGTATTGAATTGGTCTAAATATAAACAATAGATTCATGTTTGATGGTTGAGTAATTGAATAATATATTAATGTAGAGTGTAATAAGGATTTAGGTAAGGAAATTTAAACTAAATATAAATATAAGTTGGGTCCTGTCAAATCATATAATCTGCCCCTAACTGTTCTAATGATCTATTCAAATTTCTTTATTTAACTCCTAATTAAACTTAACATTATCGTTAACACCATTTATGTGTTTTTATTAATAAGTATTCATTAGTGTTATGATTCTGCGTTGAGAAATCAGAAGTTCAATTCAAGTCATGTAAAACATTCAAAATGTAGTTGTAGTCTCAACTAAAGTTAAAAACTTAGGAAAATACATCAAAGGAGTAGAACGAAGGAGTTCTCGTAATCTCGTGCTTTCAGAGTCTGACCTCAATCTCAACTCTATCAAAAATATCTTTAATTTCCTAACCAACAAGGTCAATTCTTTTGACGACCTTTATATAAATATACAAGTATACATTCATTTAAAAAAATTGTATACTTATTGTACTTAGCCCTTGATCTCGATCATAATCCACACTATTACAATACAATGTGTTTCTTTTATACTCCATCCACTCTAGGGTATCGTTTAGACTAATTAATGATATGTATTATTATTACATTTAAGTATAGGCTAATAGTAACAAATTAACACTATCTTCAATTATTATTCTTTTTAGGATCTAAAATCATATTTAGATTCATCAAAGCACGGCGTTATTTACATCAGTTTTGGTACAAATGTGAAACCAAGTCTTCTTCCCCCGGAGAAGATACAAATGCTAGTGAAAGCTTTCTCCAAAATGCCCTACGATGTACTCTGGAAGTGGGACAAGGATGAACTGCCTGGAAAGTCTGCAAATATCAAGATATCCAAGTGGTTGCCGCAGTCAGATTTACTTAGTAAGTAAAGTTGATACTTGAATGGTTATTTACCTATCCGTTTTTGTGGTAATCATTGCTTCAAAATCGGCAGATTTTGTAGGTTAAATTTAAAAAAAAATGAAATTTTAATTAATTTTCACGGGTTACAATAGATTGATGTGCAGGCAATAAAAATCCTCCGCTGACAAACATAATAATAGTATCCTTTCTTCCTTTTAGAACACCCCAAGATAAAACTGTTTGTAACACAAGGAGGTTTGCAATCAACAGACGAGGCTGTAACAGCAGGGGTACCTCTGGTTGGTGTGCCGATGTTGGGCGATCAATGGTACAATGTAGAGAAATATGAAATTCACAGAATTGGAGTCAAACTTGAATTGGAATCGCTTTCCGAGGAATCATTTACCAATGCCGTACAAAAGGTTATTGGCGATAACAGGTAATTATAAATTTTAAACAATGAATATTCATAATGACTATACGTCAACACATTCTGTTTTTTTTTTAAACTCATCGTCATCATTATCAACCTTTTTATCTTCCCACTGCTGGGCACAGATCTCCTCTCATACAGAGAAGCATATTTTTTAGCATACTTTATTATAAAACCTTGACCTAGGTACATCGGTAGCTTAAACAAAACATTCCAACAGGACTTAACTAATATTTTAAGATGATGAGTTGCTAAGTTTCGATTTGAGCTGTCCTTCCCTCGAAAGACCATTTCAGACAACAATCTTCATGGGCTTTACATTTTCGATCAACAATATATCTGGTTATAAAGATGTTGTGACCTCTGAATTTTTTATGGTCTGTCATCTTAGAATAGTAAGATAGGAAATGCCGAGGTCATCTAGTAAAAAAAAAAAGATATACGATTTATTACAAAAACCTACTAACAGAAAATACATACTATTTTTCACAGAGATTACGAATTGCCTATAAAATATAAGTTTTTGAAATAGCAGAAGAATAACCATTCTTTTTCCCTTACAGTTACCGAAAAAATATTGCCAACCTAAGGACTCTCATGCTTGACCAGCCAATGCAACCATTAGAACGCGGAATTTGGTGGATTGAGCACGTGCTTCGTCACGGCGGCGCGAAGCATCTTCGTGCGCCCGCCGCCAACATATCATGGGCACAGTATCTCGAGTTTGAACTCCTTGCAATAGTATTAGGAGTTTTATTGTCCTTATTTTTAATTATAGCCGGTTTAGTATATAGTTTGTATAAGTTTATAACTAATAACTATATTATTAACACAAAGTTTAAAAGTAATTAGTGTAGCTGACAATATTATTACCTTATTATATAGAATTTTGCCGAAAACTTGGCTAAATTAATAATTATAATAGTTTATTGATCACTTCAAAAATTACATATTTGTCAACTGTGTCACAAAATCATGGCAATGAATACATCTATACTAATATTATAAAGAGGTAAAATTTGTAAGTTTGTATGTAGGTGGTAATCTCTGGAACTCATAATCCAATTCAAAATTTTTTTTAACTGCCAGAAAGATACATTATTCCTGAGTGCTATAGGCTATAAATCGTTTCTATAACATGTATATTAACCGAGCTATCACAACTTTTGTCTAGCAAGTCGGAAAAAATACCTCATAAAACAGAATTATATGCGTGCGCTGCCTAAACAATTGCTTAAAATTAAAAACAATGTATGGCTATCTGGTTCGTCTTAATTATTTCTACAAAAAAGTCGGCGATGCCATATCTCTATCTGTTATATTTTATCATTTATACTTCTTTTATTGCATTAAAAAAATATTTTTTGGCATATTTACGTTTGGTTGATTATTTGAGCAACAAAATATTAATTCTTATGACAATAAATTATTTCAGTGTCACAAGAACATCATACAGATAAGATTTGCCATTTACAGTATATCAATTGGTCATACAGTTTCGGAGATAATATAAAATTACTAAAACGCATAACTTTCATTGTGCAGACGTTTTACCGAAAACCGATAGGTACTCAGACAGGCGAGGATGCTTATCCTGTATCCCTTTACACCCGAGAAAAAAAAGTTACGAATATTCAAGAAAAAGTTAATGTTACGGATTTCTAGGAGTACAAGGAAGCTAGGAAAAATGCAGAAAAAAATCCAGAGTTTTCAGTTTTCCTGAAAAGGTGCCCTCACGATCGTGACGTTTAGGTATAATCTACTAGTCTCACAGTAGTGAGTATTATCTTTTCAATTAAAATTTTCTTCAATAAAACAATGAATTAGGTACTTATCATTATTTATTTATTTGAATAACCTCTTCATTAATCAGTTTTTACCAATTAACAGTAAACTAAAGCTACTTTTACCTAATTCTCTTACAAAAAATCAATAAAATTCTCAAAATAAACAAAATCAACCTCTGACAAACTTAAAATCATAAAATATCGATTATTTTAACATTTAGGAATAAAAACAAGATCAAAAATTATGCTGAAATATAGTAAGAATAGCAATAATTAACAAAGATTGAGAAAACGTAACTAAATATTATGGTTTGAGATGATAAAATTGGAAACAGTTTTGGTTTCTAAAAAGACACATATAAACAACACACTTGGAACATTTGATCTTCGATCGACTATGGCATCTCTCCATCATGCAAGACCTTTGTGCCTTTATATTTCTTCCACTAAAGGTGCCGTAGTGAAAAAATGATAATGATAAACACAACTTCCTGAAGGTACCTACACTTCTGGTCAAATGCAGTATTACCGAAGGTCTCAGACCCAAAGGCGTATCAGCCAACATTGTATCAGCGACTCTATAAATCTCGAAATCGAGCATCAGACCTTCGCTAGTCGTTAAAACAATTTTTTTTAATACATCGGCCAGTGAAGGGTATCATTTGCTCATCTATGGAACGAAACGAATCTATGAAACTGGAAAGAGTTCCATCCTATTGGATGGAACTCTTTCCAGTTTTTTGCAGGTATCCTGAATCCGTTTGATTATCGGTTGTACCTTCCAAAGTGGATTGTTGGTCTCATTAGTAGTTGGCTGATCGTGATCAACGACATGAAGAGCATTACGCAAAGTTATAAACCGGTCGCGAACTATTTTGTTAGCAATAAGACCGATCTTCATGTTAGCTCGCCAATACATCGGCATTTGTGGATATGGAAGGCATCCCATGAGAATATGCACACCAAACACTTTAGCTATTGCCGCTTTTGTAGTTTTGAATTCTCGGACAGTCTTTCGCATGTGGTATAAGTTTGTACATAGAGCAGTATTCTCGTAGAAAACATCATTAAAATAATCATTAAATTGTTCGGATGAGTTAGAACTGAGTTTTAGGTACAGTTACAGTATAGTCATGTGGCTTATCGGTAAATGGAATATTCTTCCAGGTGTCTCCATGACCATGTTGCTGTAGATTTCGCCGATTTGCCGACAACGTCCTCTACCTGAATGCACTCGCTGCGAAGTAGTACCACGAGACCTTCCCCTGTTTCCAATTTGCCATGATGTAGTACTATTTGGGGTCGTTACCTGACTTAGAGGTTCTTGTACTATTTCATCGCTTGAACTTTGAAAATTCTCGTCCTCGTCTACAACTTCAGCGAGAACACGTGGCTCCATTTCTGAGTCTTCTTCGTCGTAGAATTTTTCAATATCTGACTCAGTTCCATCGCCAAGCAGTTCTAAGATACGGTAATCAGATATAGGAAGCGCTAAAATAAAAAAGCAAACAACTACTTAGCCACAATACCATCTTTTAGTCAATAAACAATAAAAATACGTTAAAATCAATGTTTAAGGTTACGACCGAAATGCCACGATCGTGTTACTTGAATTGTAGGTACAATTTATTTCTAATTTACAAAACAAAATAGCAAAAATTTATTGTATATCATGTGATTAGTGTTTAAATTGTAAAATAAAATAATAATAATACTCAAAATATAACAATAAACAATAATAAACAATACTTACATGTGCCGTAGGTTGAATCAAAATACGTGGCCATCGTTTACCTCCGATTGAGACGAACTAGCAACCGATTCAACGGATCGGGTGCATCTACGCGTAAGTACACATCACTCACGATCAATCGTCTTCGGTTGCGTTCAGAAAAATGAATCCGCGCGGTCTTGAAATTTTTTCAAAGTTACCCGCACTATCGTATACTGTCGGGTGTAAAGGGGTATATCTTCGTCGTAATGCTGAAAATGGTGGTCAAGACGCAGTTGTAAATATCAGAGGGAGGTCAATTACAATAGATAACAGATGGAATGTACCATACTCTCCAATGTTGTGCAGGTCATTTAACGCCCACATTACTCAAAATACTGCCATTCAGTTCAGGCTATAAAATATATATCTATACTCTATACTAATATATAAAGCTGAAGAGTTTGTTTGTTTGTTTGTGCGGGCTAATCTCAGGAACTACTAGTCTGATTTGAAATTTTTTTTTGCGTTGGATAGCCTTTAATCCAGGAAGGTTTTAGGCTATTATAACATCCCGCTATGACCAATAGGATCAGAGCAGTAACAAAAAAAGTTACGAAAACGGGAGCTAACGCAGACGTACATATTGCTTCCATTATTTTAACAGGCGCTTATTATGTATCAACTCCGCTCTTTTTAATTTTTTTCGGAACGGGACGAACAGCGCACTCAGTTACCATTGAACTTAGCTCATGAGGAAATGCAATATTAGTAAAAGCAGTGAGCGCGGAAGAATGTTACAGCAGTGTAAGTTGTTAGTTTGGGATGAATGTGATGATGTTCCACAAAAGGGCAATTGAAGCACTAGATCGCACAATGGGGGACATCAAAGGCAACCAAGATATCATGGGAGGGACGGTGGTACCTTTAGCTGCTGACTTTAGGCAGACCCTTCCGGTGATTACTAGGGGTACGCCGCCGACAGATGAAATAAATGCCTCTTTGAAAGCATCTGCATTATGGGTTCGCGTGAAAAAGTATTGTCTCACCACGAATATGCGAGGTCAACTTCATCACAATTCTCAAGCCGGGTATATGCAATATGCAGCTACTCTTTTAAAAATCGGAGTAGATCGCATGCCAACTGACAGTAACGGCATGATTAGAATAAGTCGTGAGTTCTGTCAAGTTATGGATAGCTCAGATGACCTATTACATAATTCTATCCAGATCTTCAAACAAATATGGCCAACCGAGAATGGCTATGCGAAAGGGCAATTTTGGCGCCGACTAATGAACAAATCATGTTAAACGTTCAGGGAAATGTTATCGAATACCCCTGAGTAGACAATATTACGGACACTGAACAAGTTACATCATACCCTGTAGAATTGTTCAACTCTTTAGAATTATCAGGAGTGCCACCCCATAAGTTGGTACTAAAAGTTGGTGTTCCAGTCCTATTAATGAGGAATCTTGACGCTCCAAAGCTGTGTAATGGTACCTACTTGGTTACAAATAACACATTTGGGTCACAACATTGTAAAGGCTACAATCATGGCCGGAATGGCAAAAGGACTTGATTGCCCGTATTCCAATCAGCCCGACTGATTTGCCATTTCAATTTAAAAGAGTACAGTTCCTTCTGAAGGCAGCATTTGCTATAACAATAACAAAGCCGACAGACGCTCAAAGTTGCCGGAGTTCATTTAGAAACAACATGTTTTTCTCATGAGCAACTCTATTTGGCATGCTCACGTGTATCAAATCCAGAAAACCTTTATGTTTTGGCAAAAGACAGCAAAACAAAAAAGTTGTTTACAAAACCGTACTTACTTAAATGTGCTCATATTTTATGAAGCGTAATAATTTTAACCCTTATTTCATAATATCCTAAGTATATCCAAAACACCAACCAACACAAAATAATTAGAAGTATGATATTTGATGTTTCATTCCTTTGCTAAACCTTTAAACCCGGTAAAATTAACGTTGCTATAGACCTTATGTATCTATAGAATCCTACTAATAATATAAACGCGAAAATGTGTGAGGATGTTTGAAACCTTGCAGTAATGTAGGCATTTATCTTTGCATTCCCCCGGAAACTTGTGTGTGTTAAAAGTGTCTTCAAGGCTAGAGTGAATAGGCTCTTAATAAACTAGTGCGCTTTACCATCAACGATTGCGTCACTGCTTACTATCAGGCAGGATTGCGGTCAAGCGCTAGTTTATAATATATATATATAGAAAAAAAAACGGGAACCACCGCGCTGTAAACTGAAGTCTACGCGGACGAAGTCGCGGGCAACAGCTAGTAGTACATATAAAAGATAACGTTGACGACTATACTAGTAGATACTGTCTCAAAATAATAATTATAATAGTTTATTGATCACTTCAAAAATTACATATTTGTCAACTGTGTCACAAAATCATGGCAATGAATACATAGTATACAACGTGTAACAAAAAGGGTATACACATACCAAGGGCATGGCATCTTTAGATGATATCAAACGATATCGGAAGGGTTTCAACTCAAAATAAAATACTCAAAAAATTGGTACTAAATTTTCGGTTCGTGTGTTTCTTAAAATTAAATCATAACAAACGTGGCAGCACACTACATACGTTAATAACTACTCGTTACCCGTCACGTTACTTGCCAAAATCCAATAAATGTCTTCAATATCTCTGTGCGACTAGTATGATAGTAGCCTATCACAGGCGGTGTTTTTCCTCATAACTTCCTAACATAAAGAGATAGGATTAAAAAACCCTTCCAATATCGTTTGATATCATGTAAAGATGCCATGCCTTTGTTATGTATATACCCTTTATGTTACACGTTGTATATAAGAGATAACGTTGACGGCTATACTAGTAGATACTGTCTCTAAATTAATAATTATAATAGTTTATTGATCCATTCAAAAATTACATATTGTCAACTGTGTCACAAAATCATGGCAATGAATATATAGTATATACAATATGTAAAGAAAACCCTGTCCGATCCGTGAAGGTATTGTTAGGTATCGATAATTGATTCTACTAATGGGTACAAAGCAGGGCTACACTTAAAAAAAATCCCCCTAAAAAATAAATATTATTTCGCAAAAAGAGGTAACTTAATACATTTGCGGTAAGCAGGCAGGGCACGCAGCACGTGGTCGCATCGCCATTCGCTTATAATAATACCGGTGCTGTCATTTTTTTAAAAATTACCAAATTTCGGGGAAATTGGAAATAATTCCCGGGAAAAAAAGATTATTTCAAAATTCATTAGTATTGTTACGATGATGATTATGTAAAATTTTATATTATATTTGGTCAAGTGTTTACCTTTATTATCCTTATGGGTCGGACAGGGTTTTCTTTACATATTGTATAAGAGATAACGTTGACGACTATACTAGTAGATACTGTCTTCCACACTTATTTCTTGATCTTAAAAGTAATAGTTCGTATGTATAGGACGTCGCACCTACTGCTTCTAAGGTTCAGCTATACATGCGACCTAATGCTTATGAGGTCGAGAATTATTATTAAATTATAAAAATATGAAATTAATTTACGGGTAAGATAAACTATTTAGAATAAGTAGGTTACCACATTGAGGTTTGAGAAATGTGTGTGTAGTTTGTAAATTAGTGTGGTTTTGTGATGTATGTGTGGGTGTGCATGTACAAAAGGAGTCGCTGTGTTTTATACTTTAAACATGATTAACTTTCAGTAATTTTTCAGTTCCAGTATGTTTTACTCGAATGAGCCAATCCCGTATTACATCCTTTCATTAACTATTAGAAAGTGGGTCAAAAATATCAGGGAAAAAGATTGCACACAAGGAAATGTTTTTTTTTGCTAAATGTATACAAGTTTGAATTAAAAACACATGGCAAATACTCGAATTGAGACTCGAAAACAATTTTATTGAGAAATATATTTAGTGTTTTTTTTATGTTTAAACGTTGTACTAGTTACTTAATTTTTCAATGTATGTAAGTTCACAGACGTGACACAAATATAAAAAAAATACAACAACTACAAAAAACTGGTAGTCACAATTACTTCAAGTAACTATTATAGATTACAGTTATCTTTGACCCCTGACAACATTCACAGACAATAGACAGACACGTCTGAGGAACTTTGTTATGTAATTTAATTTGTCCTTGTAGATCTTCGAGCAACACAGGTTGCTTGAAGTTGTAGATACATCGTTTAGCGGCTAATAACTTATGAGTCTGATGACGACTAAAATAAAGTGTATTATTGTGATAATAATTATAAATACAACAAATATTTATTAATTGTTTTGTATAGCCAAAAATAAAAAGCAAAATGTAATTCTGTCTTTCATTATTGTATATTTGATTATTTCATCAGTATGCCCGCAATACTTCCCGCATTGCCATATTGGATGGCGATGGCTAACATCTGCAACAAGAAAGAGCCAGAGCAAGAATCACTCACTTTGGCAAGGTGAAAAAATGCGCAATTTTTTTGATAGCTGCATGGAATGGATTATAAACAAGCAAATGTAGATAGATGATTGAGCGGAGCTTCGGGCAACAGTATTATTTACATATTTCATTATTGTGCCCACAAAACTTGTCATATTACCACGTTGGATGGAGATGGCTAACATCTGCAAGAAGAATAAGCAGGAGAGCTATTCACACATTTTGTCAAGGTGTTTAATTATTATGTAGGACACGACATCAAAGAATGACAAAATAAAAAATAATAATAAGAATACGTGCCATTTATCAATAGTAACAATGACTGTTACGGACTATTTATCAATTATTTAATTGTTTACTATTTATGTTACATGCCAATTTATTTAAGATACGTTTGAGTCGAGTCTTGACGTGTAATCAGTTGCGTTTAGTTTGATAGGTAATTAGAAGAGTTCAAACAAAAAAATCAACACTGTTGGGTAGTTGTCGCTACTTTAATTTCAAAATTATTAGGTAATCATTTTATTCTATATAATGAGCAGATATCACCTACAATCAACACGTGCCGATCATCTCGTTGAAATTAGTTGTAAGCGGTCGTAACAATGGCTATGTTAGCGGTTCTAGCATTCTATCTTTTCTTACTTTCGTCACTGACGCGGCAAGGATACTGGCAATATATCCAGCCCCGCCCATTAGCCATTAAATAACTTTTAGGCTAATAACGCTGGAACTCCTCAAACGTAAATATGAAGTAACAGCAATAACAGCAGATCAGAACAGCAATGTCCAATAAAGGTGAAGCTCCTTAGAATCTTACGGAAATCGATGTCCATGATATATATTACCAATCTTTGACGCGTCGTTGTTTCGGGCATGGTCCTTACTGGGCGGTGAGCTGCTCACTGCGCAGCAGGCCCGCGCCTACGGTGGTCGGGAGTTCAATGTTGTCTACCGAACAGGGCGTCTCCTGCGGCGGCTAGTGGCGTGAGAGCAGAGCGCTGGGATTCCCGCTGCCTCACGCGCTCCGCCTCCTTTGCCAGCATCACTGCTTCGCAGAAGAAGGTGACGGCCTACCGTGCACTCTCGCTCCGGACCATGGCAGGGACCAGGGTCGAACGCGAGAGATCGCCGCCGATCGCCCGTCACAAGTCAATCACTTCACACGGGTCCCGCGTAGAGCCTCCGGCAGGAGGGGTTTGGTCCCCCTAGATTGGATAGGAGCCGCCTTAGGGCAGCCCCGACCCGTTCCAGTCTAGGAGCCAAACGTCGGAAGTGCTCCTCGAAGTTCCACTTGCTGTCAAGGACTAGTCCCAGTTACTTCATAGTCGACACGACCAGACGCGTGCGCTCCATAGAGGCATATAAGCACTGCATACCCTTATAATTTTCTAATTCGGAACACCTGAATCGTATTAAAATATAATTTTTCTACTACAGTAAAATTTTATTTAAAAATCACTACACTAAAACAGTAACACTGCTATCTTTTGGGGCTAGCGCAAACTAGCTAACAAACATTACACCTTAGAATGAACGCGCTCTAGCGCCACGGAGCTACGCTCCGTGGCGACGTAAGCACGTACTAAGGATGCCTCTGATATTAGCGTGTGTGGTCGAATTTTGAATAAAATTATTTGATTGTGTCGTAAGCTTCTCGTGTGCGACTGAGGGATTTCATTGAGTTTATAAACCGATTTAGGCAGTGCTTCTTATAAGGCGGACAATTTAAAAAGCTGACAAATAGCGTAATTGGTTTTCGTTAAGATACGTTTTTATTTTACCAGATTCACATTAATAAATTACGCAATTTTTTTGTGGCCATATTGAATACTGATGTTTGGTGTCCTTTTGAGTGCAACTGAATTGAATTCTTTTATTTACTTTAGATAATTATTTCTTTCAAAAAAAATGGAAAATTATTCTTGTGAGCTCTGTTCTGGTGATGTGTGTTTAAATAAACTAAAAGCGGTGTCTTTTTCAACTTTAAGTTTTGAGCAAAAGTATAAAATAGTTGTAAAAGGGCGTTGTGTTCGCGACTTAAAAAGTACTATGATAATTATAACTGGTTAGCGGGCTGTGTACATACCAATAAATTATTTTGTTTCCCGTGTTTATTATTTTCAAAACATGTTAATAAAATTTTTTGAGGTTATGGATATTCAGATTTAAATATTTTCACAAAGCCCCCTCTAAATACGATTCGTCGGAAAAACATTTAGATTCTTGTTTAAAGTACCAAATTTTTGGAAAAGGTAGAGTCTAGTTTGAATAGACATTTAAAATTAAACATTTTCAATCACAAAAAAAAAATCAAAAGGTTAATCGATATCTGGTTAGCGGTACGGCGTAACAGTGCTTTTTAGGTACCTAAAAACTATGATGACGCCGATAGGGAATTCGGCGCGCAGCGCCCAGTCGTATCAGATGTTCCAAGGATGCGGTCCCAGGACCGATCATGCAAAAAGGTAAAAAAAATATCTGCCTATCTTTATATATATAATTCTACTGTACGTGTGTATGTCATTGAACTCCTCCTAAACGGCTTAACCGATTTCAATGATTTTTTCTGTATGCGTTTGAGTGGCGCCCTGGATCGTTTAGATTCACATATCAGCCCGGCAGATGGCGCTGATTGCTTGAAAAAGCATGTGATCTCAGAAACGGCCCCAACGATTTCGCTAAAATTTGATATGTGGGGGTTTTCGGGGACGAGAAATCGATCTAGCTCAGTCTTATGTCTGCGGAAGCGCATGTTTTCGAGTTTTCTCTTTCGCAATATTTCACGCATAATATGGGCGCTAATTTCGCGCGGTTTGACATTGCGGCTGTGGCGTGGTTGATAGAGGTATGGTTCTACTCGCGATGGCTGGTGTTCCTCGGTTCAAACCCTGGCAGACTCAAGTACTTCTTTTTTTGTTTTTAGACAAGTTTATAGTTTTTTTTTTGGTTTTTGGGGTTACTTAAAAAGAAAATTGTATAAAAGAATTGAAAGGGGAAAAAATAAAAATAAATATATATTTTTTTTATTTAATTAAAATTGTACTTAAGAACTAAAAGAAAAAAAAAATAGAAAGAAATAAATATTTTAATTTTTTTATTTAACTTTAAGAGACTGAAACAAGAGCACTAGGGGTAGAGAGAGGTGTGATATATTTGTTACAAAATGTAGATGACAATGCTTTCCGTGGGTATATTCCTTAATCTGCTGTACGTGTGTACGCCACTGAAGTCCTCCTAAAGCGCTGGTCCGATTTGAATGATTTTTTTATGCGTTTAGGTGACGCCCTGGATTGTTTAGATTCACAAATCAGTCCGGCAGATGGCGCTGCAGTCGTGTCTAGGTTATTTATCGTAAACGGCTGAACTGATTTGAATGAATTTTTGTTTTTACATTCAAGTCGTATGTAGGTTATTTATCTATACCTACTGCACCTAAACGGCTGGACTGATTTGAATGATTTTTTTTTGTTTGCGTTTGGGTGACGCTCTGGATGGTTTAGATTCACAAATCAGCCCGGCAGATGGCGCTGCAGTCGGTGTATAGGTTATTTATCCTAAACGGCTGAACTGATTTGAATAAATATTTGTTTATACATTCAAGTGGGGCCCTGGAAAATTTACATTTACAAATCTGCCCGGCAGATGGCGCTGCAGTCTGTATCTAGGTTATTTATCTATACCTACTGCAACTAAACGGCTGGACTGATTTGAATGATTTTTTTTGTTTGCGTTTGGGTGACGCCCGGGATCGTTTAAATTCACAAATCAGCCCGGCAGATGGCACTGCAGTCGGTATCTATGTTATTTATCCCTTACGGCTGGATCGATTTGAATGAATTTTTGTTTATACATTTTATTGGAAAATTTACATTCACAAAAAAACAATTCGGCAGATAGCGCTGTAGTCGGTATTTAGGTTATTTATCTATACTGCAACTGTACGGGTGGACCGATTTGTACGATTTTTTTTTTAATTTGATACATTTTTTTTTTATTATACCTAGACTATATTAATCACTCTGGCAACATATAATAATTAATCAAACATCACAGGCGAACCCGGCTTGCTGATGATATCTTAACTTGGCTCGCCGAACTTGACAGCGTGGCGGGAGGCCTCGGTGACTCGGACAAGTCTGGCTGAACCAGAATATTGCCGATGTTACGCTCCTGACTTTTTTTTACCTCATTTAAATCGTTTAGTTCTTCGGCAGTTAAATTAAGCTCTGAAAATGTTATTCCCTCAGAAGATGATGGTGACATTGTTGAGATGTATTTCCGTTTTAACAAGTAGTTTCTTCACTCGATTTTTTTGTTCCTTAGCCCTACTAATTCGTATTATTTGGCTCAAATTGTGACCGCATTTGATGCAAAACTTGAAGGTTTCAGCGGTTATTGTAAAACATTCGTCGCATCTTAACAAGTTTTTCGTGCAATTATTGATTATAACGAATTGTTTTCGAAAAATTGATGTTGTTTCAAAATAAAGAATCAAAATAAAAATTGTTTATTTCAAATTAACCAACAGTTGGTACTTTTGAATAGTCAATGTCGGTCAGTCCAAGAAAAGTGAAGCTATATAGCACCTTCCAAAGCGTAGATCTCTATGGAGAAGAACGTGCAAGAGACTCCATGAACACTCTTCAAAAACCATAATATGGATTACATATCTTCATTACATATTTCTGTTGCTTCCATCATGTGAGCACAATGTATAATTATAAAAATCAATGAAAAGATAGAAAATTAATTAAGCCCACTGGCAGCTAAGAGATGACCAGTCTGCACTGACGGCCCCCGTTCACGAGCATGACGCGCGCATTAGCCCCACTTAGCTCAACCATTTTGAAGGGAACCAAATTACCTAACAACACTTGCCACTGAATAATAATAATATTATTGATCTTTCCTTTCATACTTTTTAATATGTCTGCCGGGTCCGCTAGTCTATATATATATATATATATATATATATATATAGCACTTAGCTACTCAACAGACATCAACTAATTAACTAAGTTATATTAACTAGTCTTATCTTACTCCAATTAAGGTTTCTAATTTTATTAAATTTTAAGTTCTTTTAAAGTTAAATTAAACACTATCCTTTAAATCTTGATTAGTGTTGTCTACTAAGTATTAAATTAAAGTATAGGTAAGTACCAGTAGGCTAGACACATTACCTGTAGGACCGATGCTCGATGGGACCGACGGGTTCTCGAGTGGCGACCACGCACCGGAAGACGTAGCGTGGGTAGGCCCCTGACAAGGTGTACCGACGACCTGGTGAATGTCGCGGGAAACCGCTGGATGCGGGAGGCGCAGAACCGGTCGTCTTGGAGAACCTTGTGGAGATCTATGTCCAGCAGTGGACGTGTTTCGGCTGAAATGATGATAAATAAATAAATATATACGGACAAATCACACAGATTGAGCTAGCCCCAAAGTAATTTCGAGACTTGTGTTATGGGATGCTAACTCAACGATACTATATTTATAATAGATACATATATGATATATGGATAAACATCCAAGACCCAGACCAATCAGGAAAAGATCGTTTTCCATCATAACCTGGCCGGGAGTCGAACCCGGGGCCTCCACGTCACAGGCAGGCGTGTTGACCGCTGCGCCACGGAGGACGACAAAGGTAAGGGGTAAGGGGTGGTAGGTTTTCAAAGGTAAGTACCTATTTGAGTTTATTACGTAAACACTATCTGTTAAATCTAGATATGTGTTATTAATCAAGTATCAAATCAATGTGTGGGTAAGCACCAATTCAAGCTTATTAAGTAAACACTATCTATAATAATTAAGGTAGATAAGCGATCCATTAAATATCAAGTTTGATATTTTTATGTCCTAACCGAATACTACTAAGTCTGCCAACCATTGCGTTTCCTTTCATTCATCATCAAAGTTTCTTATTTAAATAAATTTGTTAAGCATATTAATTTGAAAAAAAAATCCTTACACCCTACCAGTATACATTCATCCCTTAAAAATTAAATATTTGCACGTCTATCGTTAATTCCGTGCTAATATTGGATAATCACGACAATAATGATCTAAACTCGAAGTCTTCATACTTTAGAAATACCTTCAATGTGACCCTTTTCTTCCAGTATTCTAATAATTACATTGCCTGTTACATTTCTTAAAGGAAGCAACATGACATAGTTACCAAAATTATCTGGACATATTAGAAGATTTGCGTTTCTCTCAGTAGACAGAGAAAAGGGTCGCAACTAACTACTTCAGATGGCTAACTAACCTGTCTCTTCTTCAGCCTATAGATGTCCACCGCTGGACAAAGGCCTCCCCCAAGGCTTTCCACGCTGACCGGTCTTGTGCTGCCCGCATTCATCGGCATCCCGCGACCTTCACCAGGTCATCGGTCCACCTTGTTGGGGGCCTTCCTACGCTGCGTCTTCCAGTACATGGCCGCCACTCCAGAACCTTACTGCCCCATCGGCCATCGGTTCTACGAGCAATGTGCCCTATCCAGTGCCACTTAAGTTTAGCAACTCGCAGAGCTATGTTGGTGACTTTGGTTCTTCTGCGGATCTCCTCATTTCTGATTCAATATAGATTATAAAGACAATAAAGGCAAAAGTTAAATTTTTATGTAAACAAGTAAATCTCCTCAAGAATCTCTACAGACTAGTACTTCTCTATATCTGGTTAATGCTGCCTGCGAAGCTCATCCCTGATTGTCTTTATATCTGTAAATATCAGAAAACATTTAAGCTCATACCTACCACAGTTCGTTAATCACAAGATATCTAAACAGTCTTGGTTAAGTAAATTTGCAAATATAATTAATAAGTTAAATCAACACAAGATACTAATAAGGTGTATCAAATTAAATTTAAAATATCTAAGCAATCCTGGTTAATCTAAATATACTTATTAAGTTAAATCAATTCAAGATAAGCACTATTAAAGTGTATCAATTACAATTAGAGTCAAAACAATTAATCTTAAGTTTAACAATTACTAGTGCAAATTGCAATGTTAACAGGTGATATAACCTTACTTTTAACCGCTTAATTTGTGATATTTGAAGTTGTATTACCCCACATTAATCAGAGAGTCCGTACATTTAAGCTTCTTAACAACATCCACAATGCAGAAAGGTATCTAATTTAACAAACAATAGGTATTATCATGTGCTTATTACTTCCACACTTCAATTTAGCAAAATGTTTTAAGTTGAATTACACTAATAACAACATTAAACAATCAAATTCAAATTCTCAATCTTGAGGACATATTCTTCTTCTTCAGCCTATAGAGGTCCACTGCTGGACAAGGGCCTCCCCCAAGGCTTTCCACGATGACCAGTTTTGCCCTGCCCGCATCCATCGGCTTCCCGCGACCTTCACCAGGTCATCGGTCCACCTTGTTGGGGGCTTCCCTACGTTGCGTCTTCCACTACGTGGCCGCAACTCCAAAACCTTACTGCCCCATCGGCCATCGATTCTACGAGCAATGTGCCCTGCCCACTGCCACTTAATTTTAGCGACTCGAAGGGCTATGTGGCTATGATTAGATACGGCTATGACTTTTGTTTTTCTGACATATTATTCCCGTCAAAACCTCTAGAGCCAACTGCACTGCATTGCGCAATTTACGCGCTATTTTTGGATCTCCGGATAGATTGTAAACAAGCTAATATAGGTAGATAGCATTATACTTAATGCATAATAACGATGATTTGCACTATTGAGGCATCTGTACAGACAATTGCCGATTGAAGCTAAATATGTGTTTTAAGCGCTAGCATAGAGTTAAGTACACATACGAAGTCACTGTTATGATGTTTTTATTATTGTTTATAACATCATAAAGCACACAAGCAGATTTTTTTTGTATTCTACGTGTTTGTTTCATATAAACACTAGCACGATAAAACGGGGCTCAAAGCAATTAATATTTTTAAAATCACGGCACCGATCTGAATAAATTAGTTAATTGCAATATTTAGAACATGTTATCTATGAATGATATAATTTAAAAAAAAAAGCAAACATGCCAGATATCATTAGTCATAATGACTGTACGTATTAACTCGTCTGGTTCACGTATAAAACACATGTCGATCATCTCGATAGAATTAGTTGCAACCGGGCATCACAATGGCGACGTTAGTAATTATAGCATTGTGCCTTTTCTTAAAAATTTTCGTCACTGACGCGGCAAGGATACTGGCAATATATCCAGTCCCGTCCATTAGCCATCAAGTTACCTTCAGGCCAACAACAATGGAACTCATCAAACGTGGACATGAAGTAACAGTAATAACAACAGATCCCATGTTCAAGAAAGGTGAAGCTCCTGAGAACCTTACGGAAATCGATGTCCATGATATATCGTACCAAACATGGGAGGCATTCATGGCATCCGGAAGAGGAAACAAAGAAGATCTTGTATCACAAATGAGAGTTGGAGCTCAAGTGATGATTGATTTAGTAGACACACAACTACAGGTTAAAGAAGTGAACGATTTAGTGCAAGGAAAGAGGAAGTTTGATCTATTGTTAACAGAAGCGTGTGTTCGGTCAATAATAGCCTTTTCACATGTTTACAAAGTGCCTTTGATTCAAATTAGTTCTTTCGGAGCTGTGTGGGATAATTATAGAGTAATAGGTGCTCCAGAACATCCATTCTTGTATCCTGGAATGATAAGTCAGAGAATCTACAATCTAACAATGTATGAAAAGTTGTATGAATTATACATTAAGTACACGACAGAAAATGTATTTAAAAGTATGGCAGGTGAAGAGATCAAAATGATAAGGAAACATTTTAGCCCCGATATTCCGGATCTCATGGAAATTGAAAATAATATTGACATGTTGTTTTTGAATGTTAATCCAATTTGGGAAGGGAATCGCCCTGTGCCACCGAGTGTCATCCATTTGGGAGGACTGCCCCAGAAACCGCATAAGGAATTGCCTCAGGTAGATATTAATGTCATAATTCATAATTTGCTCAATTGAAAATTCATAGGTGAGCAAGGCTGGCTGTTATATCGTATGTTCGGAGAGATCTATGAAGGTCCTCAAATAGATATTTTTAATGTGTAAGTTCTGTCAAATCATATAAAACGAAACTTAGAATACAAAAGTTGAGTATTCGGTATTTAAACCAGTACCATCGTAACTCATAGGTAAATGAGTACCTAAAAAAATCAGTTTAAAAAATTACCACAAATTGCGTTTGATTTTGATTGATCGCAATCCGTCTTATTTTCACATTACCCAATTAAGTAATACTTAGGTATTTTATTATTTTTGGAATTTTATTATTTCTTTTAGTGATATACACAGGCACGTAATCATTCAAACTTTACTCAATTGGAAAATTCATCGTTGAGTAAGGCTGGCTCTTATATGGCATAACGGTTGTTTTTTAATGATTCGACAAAACTTGTGTATACAGAATTTTAATTACTCATTATATCTCAAAGGTAGGATCACTACCAAAATATACAATTTTAAAAACTACCACAAAATATTTACTAAATAACAATTTATAATATGTATCCTACATTTCTTTTTGTTTTAAGTGGACGTATTTCCATCTTATTCTGACATTTAATATTAATTAAGAACTAAAAACTATCTTAAATTATTCTTCTTTTCAGGATCTAAAATCATATTTAGATTCATCAAAGCAAGGTGTTATTTACATCAGTTTTGGTACAAATGTGAAACCAAGTCTTCTTCCCCCAGAGAAGATACAAATGCTAGTGAAAGCTTTTTCCAAAACGCCTTACGATGTACTGTGGAAGTGGGACAAGGATGAACTGCCTGGAAAGTCAGCCATCATCAAAATATCCAAGTGGTTACCGCAGTCAGATTTACTTAGTAAGTAATGTTGATAGTTGAATGGTTATTTTCCTATCCGTCTTTCTGGTAAACCTTGTTTCAAAACAGGTATTTTTTATATGTAGATGTTTGTCACTAAATAATAAATGAAATATATTGAAATTTATATATTGTCCTTTCTTCATTTCAGAACACCCCAAGATTAAACTGTTTATAACACAAGGAGGTCTGCAATCAACAGATGAGGCTATCATAGCAGGGGTACCTCTGGTTGGTATACCGATGTTGGGCGATCAATGGTACAACGTAGAGAAATATGAATACCATAGAATAGGTGTCAAATTGGAATTGGAAACGCTTTCTGAAGAATCATTTACCAATGCCGTACAAAAGGTTGTTGGCGATGACAGGTAAACATAAATTTCATACTATGAATATTCATAATGACTATACGTCAACATATTCTGTTTTTTATGAACCTAAACTACGTTAAAAACAAAGGCAGGAGATTAAAAGCAGATTGCTCACTTCGGCTATATGTAATTTTTTAGTATACCTCATTGTAAAACCTTAACGTAGTCACATCGGTAGATAAAACAAAACATTCCAACAGGACTAAATTAATATTTTATCTTATGTCCTTTTCATAATAACATAAAAAGATAAAGATGCACTGACCTTGAATTTAGTTTAGTTTGTGACTTCTTTGGTTTGGTTTGAAGAGGCCGAAGCATTTTTGTCACAACTAGATTGAAAGATAATGACCAACTATGTTTCGATTTGAGCTGCTCAGTGTAGTGACTGGACAGGTCCATTTAATCTGTGTGGTTCTTTCCTCAAAAGTCCATTTCAGACAACAATCTTCATGGTTTTTACATAATCTGACTAACAATATACTTAATTTAAACACGTTGTGACTTCTGAGTTTGTTTCGGCCTTTCTTCTCGAAGTAGTAAAATAGCAAACGCCAAACTCATCTACTTAAAAAAATGTATGCTATAAGTAGAAAGTCTGTAGGTTAGTAGTTAGAAAATATGTAAAATAAATATTTTTTCAAAGATAGTCTGCTATGGCTTGTCTATTAAATACATACTTTTTAATAGCAAAAAGATAACAATTTATTTTTCTTTACAGCTACCGCAAAAATATTGTCAAACTAAGGACTCTCATGCTTGACCAGCCAATGCAACCATTAGAACGCGGAATTTGGTGGATTGAGCACGTGCTGCGTCACGGCGGCGCGAAGCATCTTCGTGCGCCCGCCGCCAACATATCATGGGCACAGTATCTCGAGTTTGAACTCCTTGCAATAGTATTAGGAGTTTTAATATCCGTATTTTTATTTACAGCCAGTTTAGTATATAGCTTGTACAGGTTTATTAGTAATAACTATATTATTAATACAAAGGTTAAAAGAAATTAATGTACTGAAATTAATGTACCTAGCTGTGGTGTGTGTGGTGTGTTGTCCACCTGTAATGTGAAAATTTTGCGTGAAAGGATAATTTAATTAATGAAATGGAATGATTGATATAAAATTAAAAATAATTTACAGGAAATCAAACTATTTAGAAAAAGTGCGTTACCACATTGAAAAGTGGGGAATGAGAGTGTAGCGTTTTAGTGAGTGTGGGTATGTGATGTGTGTCATCATCATCATCATCTCAGCGTTTTTCCCGGTTGCATCCGCGGCTTTCGCGTTGGAGCCCGGGGTCCGCTTTCTCCTTCATTTCGCACGATCTTTAGCATTCTGTGGTAAGAGCTTGTTGGCACGCATGTCATCTCTTACAACGTCAAGCCAGCACTTGTTTGGTCTACCTCGCTTGTTCCGGCCCGGCGGAGGCGACATGGCAAGACATTTGTTACCCACGTAACCTGCCGGTTTACGTAAGACGTGACCGTACCAGCGCAGGCGACTCTCTTGCAGTTTGTCTGCTATGTCACGGACACGGAGACTGCCACGGATGCGGGAGTTTCTAATGCGGTCTTTCCGCGTAACTCCGCACATCCACCGCAGCATATTCATCTCCGTGACACGCAGCTCCTGCTTGTGTCGCTCAAGCACAGGCCACGCCTCACAGCCATACAGAAGGACAGGTCTAATGATGGTCTTATAGATCTGTCCCTTAAGCTTAACCGGCATTTTGGGGTCACAAATGACACCTGTCACCTCACGCCATTTTGCCCAAGCTGCGGAAATGCGTGATCTAACGTCGCAATCAATGTCGCCGGACGCGAGGAGCACAGACCCCAAGTATTTAAAATGGTCTGTGGTGTTGCTGGCCATGTACACCGTCTTCGCCACATTGAGTTTAAGACCTCCGTTCTCAAGCGACCGCCGCACCCGCCGCACCAACCGTTCCCTGTCCGTGTCTGCCAGCGCTATATCATCAGCATACATGAGCAACCAGGGGGGTTGCTCATGTGAATTCTTGATGCTGTCTGACAAGACGTCTAATATCACGCTGAACAGGAACGGACTAAGGACGGATCCCTGTTGTACTCCGACGGTGATGGGGAAGGGTTTAGTGTCGCCAACAGAGGTCCTAACAAAGGAATCGGAATTGAGGTACATGTCTCGAATTATGTCAACATAGGCTTCTGGTACCCCTACGGACCTCAGTGCGCACCAGATCACCCCCCGAGGGAAACAGTCGAAGGCCTTCTGCATGTCTAAAAAGAGCATATGCAGAGGCGTGTTCTTCGATCTGTATCTCACCATGGTTATCCTTAGGGCGAAGATAGGGTCCGTGGTTCCGTACCCTGGACGGAACCCATATTGACACGTCTAAAATCCTCTCAAAGATCTTCATGGTGTGGGACATGACCTTTATACCGCGATAGTTGCCACACTCCTGTACCGAGCCCTTGCCTTTGAAGACTGGAGTAATAATATTCAGTCTCCATTGGTTCGGGATTTTACCAGTCAGGAGCACGCGGTTCAAAAAACAAGTTAAAATGCCCACACTGCGAGGACCCATCGCCTTCCAAGCCTCAATGGGGACTCCATCAGCTCCAACAGCTTTCCGATTCGCCATGCGACGGAGAGCCGTGTGGACTTCCTCAGGCGTTATCGGGGGCACTAATCCAAGGTTCGGAGGGAGTTTCGGTGTCTGCACCTCTTGGTGCTGCTTATTCAGCAGCTCGTGGAAGGACGTACGCCATCTCTCCTTCACCGCGCGAACCTCGTAAAGCGGGTTGCCAGTAGGGTCTTTTACATAACGGCACTTGGATATATCCAGTGCCGCTTTCACCCTAGAACGTGCCAACTTATAAATGAGTTTCTGCCCCTCAGACGATTCCAGCTTCTCGTAGAGCGGTTGCAAGTGGTCTCGTCTGGCTCTGGCTACAGCTCTTTTAGTGGCACGTTTGGCAACCTTGTATGCGTCGCGATCTTCAGGAGATCCGGTTGCCTGCCACGTTTTGAAGAGGGCTTTCTTCACCCTTGTCTCCCTCTGAACTGTGTCGTTCCACCATCAGGTCTCCTTGTCATTTTTGCGACCGCTCTTAGACACACCGAGCACCACCCGCGCCGCCCTAGTAATAGCTGCCTGGATTCTGTTCCAGTGATTTTGGACAGATTCTCCCTCGGTACCAGCGCACTTGTCGCCAATAACCGAAGCGAACTTCTGATACTTATTTTCATCAAGCAGCCACCACCGGATCTGGCGTCGGCAGTGCTCAACACGTCTACGTTGGGCCTTAACGCAGAGATCCATGACAAGGAGACGGTGTTGTGCAGTAATACTCTCACCGGGTAGACCTTGCAGTTGGCTACTTTGCCGATGTGGTGTCTCCTAGTTAGTAGGAAGTCGATCTGGGTAGCGCTTCGCCCGCTCCGGTAGGTAACAAGGTGCTCCGGTTTCTTTTTGAAATAGGTGTTCACAATTGCCAGGTCAGCGGCCGCACACGTTCGGAGAATGTTGTCCCCTTCCGCGTTGCGGCTACCGTACCCAAAGTCACCGTGAACACGCTCAAACCCGTCACACCTCTCACCCACATGACCGTTCACCACCCAGAACGATTCCCTGGGATAACGGGATCCCGCGAAGCAATCCTTCGAGCTGGCTCTAGAACAACGTCCTTTCGGCGTCACCGCACCAGGCCTGCTGAGCGTAGACACTTATCAAGTGGGTTATTACCCCATTGACTAGCACCCGCACCGACATCAGCCGATCACTGATGCGATTCACCTCCAAGACGTCATCCTGGAGCTCGTCAGACAACACCACGGCGACCCCATTTCTCCCACTAAGTGCACCCGTGTAGATCAGCTTGTAGCCATTCCCAATAAGCCGGGATCTGCTGCCTTTCCACCGAGTCTCCTGCAGGGACGCCACGGCCACCCTCCGCCTGTGGAGAGTTTTGGCCAGTTCTCTCGCGCGTCCAGTTAGCGTGCCAACGTTCCACGAAGCGAAACGGAGTTTACTGGTTTGGGCTCGCTTCTTCAGCCGTGTCCGCCCCTGACACGGTAGCCCTAGCCCACAGGTCACAGGAGTCGGGCGAGGCTCCTGCGCGCCGTTTTGCGGCGGCGCTCTAGCTGTGACATGAGCATTTCTAGTTAACCTGTCCATGATTGAATGGCTTGTTTGGCTTTTACGAGTGCGACTGCCGTCTGACCACTCAACTCTGCAGGTGCACCGTCTGGCAGGTGGGGTTGACTTGAGTCCCAAAGATGGTGGTGGGACCCCAATGCACCTAAATGTATGTATGTGGGTATGTGATGTGTGTATTGGCATGTACTTATGTAGACCCTCTTTCCTTTTTTAAAGTCTAGTAATTTTCTAGTTTCACTAAAGTTTAATCGAAGAAGCCAGTCTCGTATTACATCCCTATATTTATTATTTGTAACTAATATAAATATTAGTGTGTAAGTAGATGTTATTCAAGGCCATACGGGAGGAGGGGTTGCGGCAAGGGACTGTTTTTTTTTAAATGTATGTAAACAAAGTTAAATTTAAAAAAAAATGGTAATTGAAACTCTCTAATTGAGACTCAAAAACAATTATATTGAAAAATATAATTAGTGCTTTCTTTATGGCAAAAAGTTTTAGTTACTTAAAGTTGATAACAGTGTGTAGGTATTCACGGACGTGACATGAAATAAAAAAAAAGAACAGCTACAAAAAACTGTTAGTTACAAGTACTTCGTGTATCTAATGTATTGTAAAACTTTATTTTTTTGTTTCTACGCGCTTAGACAACGCTTAAACTGATTTGATTTTGAGGATAAATTGTTTAGCGGCCAACGACTCATGATTCTGACGACGACTAAGATAATTATAGTGTATTAATATTTAATAATAATTGTAATTGTATTTGATAATAATTGTAACTGCTACAAATATTTATTGTTTTGTACAGTAAAAAATAAAAAGCAAAATAATGGATAATTCTGACTTTCAATATTGTATACCAATATTTCATTGTTGTGTCCGCAATGCTCGCCGCATTGCCACATTAAATGGCGATGGGCTGATGTTTAACATCTGCAATAAGAACGAGCCGGAGCATGTAGTGTTTGTATCTCCTAAAAGGTATATAACTAACATTGTCTCATGTACACTTGTAGCCGAAGTACAGCTGTCAATCTAGCAGTCTATTACTCACACTGGTCAAGGTTAGACGCGTGCTGCTTGCGATACGAGTGTAGTGGTGAGCCAGTGAATTACAGGTGTTACTGTAAGGACGATGGGCCGATGGCTAACATCTGCAATAAGAACGTCAGCAGGAGCAGGAGTCACCCATTTTGTCAAGGTGACAAAATACGCTGTTTTGACAGCTGGATAAATTATAAAATAGATAAAGATTCATTTATTGCGTAACTGTGTACTTATTAATGTTATTTAATTATGTAATTACAATGCTTTGGCTCAACAGTCTATCCAAGTCGGACATGCAATATCAAAGGAATAAAAGAATTATAAACAATACGACAAGTCTAAATTACAATTATAAATTACTTTTTTACCAAAATATTCATTTAAATTATAGATCACATTATCAATTACATTTTTTTAAACATTGTTTTATATGTACTTCCATTTAATTACTTAATTGCTATTAGTAGTTGGTTGTACACTCGAATGGCAGTAATATAGGTATGTACTTTTATAATAAATCATATTATATAAAGAAGGTAAATTAATATTATATTTATATTGCCGATGAACACAGTTTAAGTCACATTTAAAATTAAAAAATTGCTTATTATTTTTGATAAACAAACATAACTCCAGTATATAAATTCCAGTCAGTGTTAGGAAACCTTTTGTCTTTAATACATTTCCCAACGATCCAGTACTGTGTATATACAGAATGAAAGTAGATTGTACGTAAGTCGAAATCCCCCAGTAAATAACACCGTTAGTTGAAAAGGAAAAAGCAAGCAAATGTGGATAGATGATTAAACAGACTTTAAGGCAACAATTATTATTTACATATTTCATTTTTGTGCCCGCAAAACTTTTCACATTGGATGGAGTTGGATTTTTTTAGGATTTATAATTACGGAATCTATGTGGACCGTTCAACGTTTATTTGACCTAATGACCTTCCCGAAAATAATCACCAACAAAACGATAAAGAACGCTATGACAGGCACGATATCAAAATGGGACCAAACAAAAAAAAAATAATAACAAGAAGACGTGCTAGTTATCAATAGTGACAATAAATAGACGTATTAAGGTCGTACCCTCACCAAATGACCTCGAGCATTTGCTCCCTCTTAACCGCGCCCCACCTCTACAATACTTCGCAAAATATTACTAGCGCCGTCTGGCGGACGAAGTACTTACAAATACAAGTTAAATTCATAGACCACAGAAGTAACAGACATGGCAATTTTATTTTTGTTTATTGGTGCGCCCAAATACTTTTGATTATTATAGACTGAAACAAATGTTGACGATACTTCATAATAAAAATTTTGCGTATTTTATTTTTTTACCGACTTCCCAAAAGTGTGGTTCTCAATTCGATTTATGTGTGCTCGCTGATAACTTTATCGTTAATGAACCGATTTTGACCATTCTTTTTTTATATGAAAGAGTATGCTGCCTATGTAATCTCATTGTTACCACGTCAGTGTCGATAATGGAAATTCTAAGAAATTTAGGCCAATTATTTAAAATTGTAGGCACGTGAAAACTTGATACTGGTATTTATATCGGATGATACTATAAAACCGTGAAGATTTGGGCCTAACCTGATGATGGAGATGACAGAGAATCAAGGGAATCCACATCGGAAGCAACTGTCATGTGTTTGGGCTTACTTAGTTTGTATTGATTAGACCTTTACAACTAAATATGTTATGACTGTAACTTCAGGGTTGGAAGTTAGTTTTGTAGATTGAAAGTTAGCTAAGTCAGATGGTCAAAGGGATAGAAAAATAATATAATAAAGGTTAATTTATCATTATTTATTATTTTAAGGGAAAACGTAATCAGGGTCAAATAAATTTCTGCAGACTGGAAACCTACATAAAAAAAAGATTTGATGTTTTGGGCTCAGGCAAGACTGAAATTATATTATTATTCTCGTTTAATAAAACAAATACGTAAATTGTAAAAAATAAAACTATCGTATAAAAAAAAAACAAATACATATACTATAATATTATTTACACAAAGCTTCCTTTTGCAGAAAAATAATAAACATCTGACTAATACAATATCCGGTCAGACTGGACGCTGACGGCAGCATATTTGGAAAAGGCCTGCAAGCAAACGACGTTTTTCGTTTGCTTTAATTCCTATAAGACCACAATGAAAGTATGAGCATTTCTAGAAATAACGCAATGAAATAATACAACTTAAATTCAGTCTCTTGATTTTAATTGATTTTTGCATAAGCATGACAAGTAGGTAGTGTTTGTACTATATTAAAGTACAGTATTGTAAATTGTTGAGGAATTCCCTCGACTGTCTACGGTCTTCATCATCAGATCTATTGCAGACCTTCATTCAAACCTATATGGGTGTAAAGTTTTCATCAATATAAATGAATTAAGTCCAAACACAAGGTAACTATTGTAAACCTTTGAAGAGTTCCCTTAACTGGCCTTTGTCTTCATCATCAGAGCTTTAATGACAACCACAACTCATTTAGGTGTAAAGTTCTTATCAATATAAATTTATTAAGCACAAACACGAGGCAGCTGATGTGAATCGCTAAGGAGATCCCTCGGCTGTCTTCCGGCTCCATCATCAACTCCGAACTTTACTAAATTGTAGTGCATTAAAACAATGAAAAAAACATAGAAATGCCCTAGGCGCCCCTATGATTTTTTAAATTTCTCCTAGGTTTCCTTAGTCTTCCATCATCAGACCCTAATTTCCTTAACATGAGACTACCTTGAAGACATAATCCTTCTAATTAAAAAAAAAAAAAACATGTGGCACTCGGGAACTGCCGCGGTAAAGCTATTGCATAGCATTTTTTATCAACTTATGCAATAGGGTATTTAACTAAAAAAACCTAATTAGTCCGTCAGTCAGATTTCCAAAAAATACTCATCATCATCATCATCATCATTTCAGCCGAAAGACGTCCACTGCTGGATATAAGCCTCCCCCAAGGTTCTCCACGACGACCGGTCCTGCGCCTCCCGCATCCAGCGGTATCCCGCGACCTTCACCAGGTCGTCGGTCCACCTTGTCGGGGGCCTACCCAAAAAATACTATACACATATTTTTTTTTTTCATATAAACAAAAAACTAGCGCTTGACCGCAATCCCGCCTGATGGTGAGCAGTGACGCAGTCGTTGATGGTAAAGCGCACTATTAGTTTATTAAGAGCCTATTCACTCTGGCCTTGAAGTCCCTCGATGTACGCGGTATAAAAGAGGAGGCGAAACGCTTCGTCCGGATCGTAGTGGTGTTAACAACGTAAGGGTGGAAACTTGCCGTACGACGGGTCGTCCGATGGTGGAACGGAGACGGGGGAATTAAATCATGCAATTCCCTCGCACACTCCCCAAAATGCATCCTATAGAATACCGAAAAGCTGGCTACTCTACGCCTGTGCTCTAGGCTTTGGAGACCGTCTCGAGTTAAGTCAGGGTTACCAATCAGCCTCTTCGCCTGCCTCTCCACTGAATCCAAAGTGGCCAGGTGACACTTAGCAGCACCAGCCTAAATGTGGCTGTAGTACTCCACACACGAACCGACCTGTGCTTTGTACAACATTAGAAGCTGCTCTTGTGTGAAGAACCGCCGGAACTTTGCGATAACGCCAAGTTTCTTGGCAGCCACCTTGGCCTTGGACTTGGCAGAAAAAAATATGTAATTCTTTTTTTTTGTTCCATTTAATACTAAGTTATATACATATTTAGAATCAATGTTTAAAATCCTTCATTTTGACATCCCACTCGATATGCTTGGTAGAAATTTATTTCTTTATATCTCACAATATGGCGTCATACATCCGCCATTTTTTTTTTTTTTTTATGTCACCTATCTAGTAGCAGTTGGGCAATTAAGGCAAATCTAACGATACCTCAAATTTGAAAATCCGTTCAGCGGTTCTGGAGATACTAGGTAATAATGAATAATACATACAAGATAGGCGCTAAAAACATAACCCTTCTGGCAGTCGGGTAAAAATGAAGACGACACAGTGCTTTGAAAACTCGTGTGACGTCACTGCACGCTACACTTTTTAGCGGCCAGTGACGTCACCAGCCATCACTCCTGATCTTTGATGCCTATTATATTTGTCAATTTTTATTGATTTGATAATACAAAATATACGAAATGTAAAACGTATATAATAAACCTATCCAATATTTTTCTATAATCTGAATGACGGACTAATTAGTTTTTGTTTAGTCAAATACCCTATTATTTATATTAAAGTAAAGTTATCCGCAAACAAACATAAAAAAAACATATAACTTCCTCCCTTTTGAAATCGGTTAAAAAAACGAACACCAAAATGAACATCAATAACAGGGACACTTTATGATAGTATTATACTCTATGTCTATGCGACATGCGGTGCGTGAGCGAGCAAGCAGATGCTTTCTCGCTCACGCGCCGACCGCTATGCTAGCGGACCGCGCGATGACGAACGACACGGGTTCCCCCTTCGAGAGCTTGTGGCATACTGAATCTCAATAGCTCGGGCAAGAGAAATGATGGGGAATCCGCTCAGATTGTTGAATAAAATTTTTGTTTTGGTCGTTTTAAAAAAATATTTCTACAATAATGTTCGTCATGAAATTGCCTATCCATTAGTGTAAGAACGCAATCTGAATAATGCTTACTTTTCGAGGAGATGCACGTTTTTGATAATTATTTCTCTTGTCAGAGGTTTCTTTGTGAAGGAATTATTTAAATATTGTGCTTAGTAAAAAAAAAATCTACAATTTTGGAGCCAAGATTATGGAGAAAATTTATGTATTTTTAATAAGTTGATATTTCTTTTGGATAAAGAGTAGATAGCTCCGAAAAAGTACATAAAAACGGCCTGCGGTGTGTTTTTCCCCTGGAACCGCCTTAACTTAGCTCGGTCACATATAAAACATACGTCGATCATCTAGTTGGAATTAGTTGTAACCGCGCGTCACAATGGCGACGTTAGTAGTTCTAACATTATGTCTTTGCTTACAATTGTTCACTACTAACGCAGCAAGGATACTGGCAATATACCCAGTTCCGTCCATCAGTCATCAAGTTAGCTTCAGGCCGATAACGATGGAACTCCTCAAACGTGGACATGAAGTAACAGTGATAACAACAGATCCCATGTTCAAGAAAGGTGAAGCTCCTGAGAACCTTACGGAAATCGATGTCCATGATATATCGTACCAAGCCTGGGAGGCTTTCATGGCATCCGGAAGAGGAAACAAAGAAGATCTTATATCACAAATGAGGGTTGCAGCTCAAGTAATTATTAATTTAATAGACACACAACTACAGGTTAAAGAAGTCAAGGATTTAGTGCAAGGAAAGGGGAAGTTTGATCTCTTGTTAACAGAAGCGTGTGTTCGCTCAATAATAGCCTTTTCACATGTTTACAAAGTGCCTTTGATTCAAATTAGTTCTTTTGCAGCCGTGTGGGATAATTATAAAGTAATAGGTGCTCCAGAACATCCATTATTGTATCCTGGTATGATCAATCAAAGAATCTCCAATATGACGTTGTATGAAAAGTTGCATGAATTATACAATAAGTTCATGATAGATATTTCATATGCAAATATGGCAGATGAAGAGAACAAAATAATAAGAAAACATTTTGGGCCTGATATTCCGGATCTCGGGAAACTTTACGAAAATGTTGATATGTTGTTTTTGAATCTTAATCCAATTTGGGAAGGAAATCGCCCTATGCCACCGAGTGTCATCCATTTGGGAGGACTGCCTCAGAAACCGCATAAGGAATTGCCTCAGGTAGCCATTTTTGTAATCATTCAAACTTTGCTTAATAAAAAAATCATTGATTACTGTTTCTGGCTGACTGTCATACGACATAACATTTTTTTTAAATGATTGGACAAAACTTGAGCTTATTGGCCAATACCAATATATTACTCAATAGTAATATAGCCACATTTTGCCATAGCTCTTTCTTTTTAACCGACTTCAAAAAGGAGGAGGTAACTCAATTCGACCGTTCGCTCCTTTTATGTATGTTTATTGTTTACTAGCTGCGCCACACGGTTTCACCCCCATTTGTTTTTTATATGCCCCACTTCTATTAGTCGCAGCGTGATGTTATAGCCTAAAGCCTTCCTGGATTAATGGGCTATCCAACGCAAAAATATTTTTTCAATTCGGACCAGTCGTTCCTGAGATTAGCGCGTTCAAAAAAACAAACAAACAAACAAACTCTTCAGCTTTATATATTAGTACTAGCGGACCCGGCAGACGTTGTCCTGCATTTGATATTTCAAGCGATTAGGGTATTAAAAAGTATGAAAGGAAAGATCAATAATATTATTATTATTCAGTGGCAAGTGTTGTTAGGTAATTTGGTTCCCTTCAAAATGGTTGAGCTAAGTGGGGCTAATGCGCGCGTCATGCTCGTGAACGGGGGCCGTCAGTGCAGACTGGTCATCTCTTAGCTGCCAGTGGGCTTAATTAATTTTCTATCTTTTCATTGATTTTTATAATTATACATTGTGCTCACATGATAGAAGCAACAGAAATATGTAATGAAGATATGTAATCCATATTATGATTTTAGAAGAGTGTTCATGGAGTCTCTTGCACGTTCTTCTCCATAGAGATCTACGCTTTGGAAGGTGCTATATAGCTTCACTTTTCTTGGACTGACCGACATTGACTATTCAAAAGTACCAACTGTTGGTTAATTTGAAATAAACAATTTTTATTTTGATTTTTTGATTTTGATTCTTTATTTTGAAACAACATCAATTTTTCGAAAACAATTCGTTATAATCAATAATTGCACGAAAAACTTGTTAAGATGCGACGAATGTTTTACAATAACCGCTGAAACCTTCAAGTTTTGCATCAAATGCGGTCACAATTTGAGCCAAATAATACGAATTAGTAGGGCTAAGGAACAAAAAAATCGAGTGAAGAAACTACTTGTTAAAACGGAAATACATCTCAACAATGTCACCATCATCTTCTGAGGGAATAACATTTTCAGAGCTTAATTTAACTGCCGAAGAACTAAACGATTTAAATGAGGTAAAAAAAAGTCAGGACCGCAACATCGGCAATATTCTGGTTCAGCCAGACTTGACCGAGTCACCGAGGCCTCCCGCCACGCTGTCAAGTTCGGCGAGCCAAGTTAAGACATCATCAGCAAGCCGGGTTCGCCTGTGATGTTTGATTAATTACTATATGTTGCCAGAGTGATTAATATAGTCTAGGTATAATAAAAAAAAATGTATCAAATTTAAAAAAAATCGTACAAATCGGTCCACCCGTACAGTTGCAGTATAGATAAATAACCTAAATACCGACTACAGCGCCATCTGCCGAATTCTTTTTTTGTGAATATAAATTTTCCAGTAAAATGTATAAACAAAAATTCATTCAAATCGATCCAGCAGTAAGGGATAAATAACATAGATACCGACTGCAGTGCCATCTGCTGGGCTGATTTGTGAATTTAAACGATCCCGGGCGTCACCCAAACGCAAACAAAAAAAATCATTCAAATCAGTCCAGCCGTTTAGTTGCAGTAGGTATAGATAAATAACCTAGATACCCACTGCAGCGCCATCTGCCGGGCAGATTTGTAAATGTAAATTTTATTTATTCAAATCAGTTCAGCCGTTTAGGATAAATAACCTATACACCGAGTGCAGCGCCATCTGCCGGGCTGATTTGTGAATCTAAACCATCCAGAGCGTCACCCACCCGCAAACAACAAAAATCATTCAAATCAGTCCAGCCGTTTAGGTGCAGTAGGTATAGATAAATAACCTACATACGACTTGAATGTAAAAACAAAAATTCATTCAAATCAGTTCAGCCGTTTACGATAAATAACCTAGACACGACTGCAGCGCCATCTGCCGGACTGATTTGTGAATCTAAACAATCCAGGGCGTCACCTAAACGCATAAAAAATCATTCAAATCGGACCAGCGCTTTAGGAGGACTTCAGTGGCGTACACACGTACAGCAGATTAAGGAATATACCCACGGAAAGCATTGTCATCTACATTTTGTAACAAATATATCACACCTCTCTCTACCCCTAGAGCTCTTGTTTCAGTCTCTTAAAGTTAAATAAAAAATTTAAAATATTTATTTCTTTCTATTTTTTTTCTTTTAGTTCTTAAGTACAATTTTAATTAAATAAAAAAAAATATATATTTATTTTTATTTTTTCCCCTTTCAATTCTTTTATACAATTTTCTTTTTAAGTAACTCCAAAAACCAAAAAAAAAAACTATAAACTTGTCTAAAAACAAAAAAAGAAGTACTTGAGTCTGCCTGGGTTTGAACCGAGGAACACCAGCCATCGCGAGTAGAACCATACCTCTATCAACCACGCCATAGCCGCAATGTCAAACCACGTGAAATATTGCGAAAGAGAAAACTCGAAAACATGCGCTTCCGCAGACATACGACTGAGCTAGATCGATTTCTCGTCCCCGAAAACCCCCACATATCAAATTTTAGCGAAATCGTTAGAGCCGTTTCCGAGATCACATGCTTTTTCAAGCAATCAGCGCCATCTGCCGGGCTGATTTGTGAATCTAAACGATCCAGGGCGCCACTCAAACGCATACAGAAAAATTCATTAAAATCGGTCAAGCCGTTTAGGAGGAGTTCAATGACATACACACGTACAGTAGAATTATATATATAAAGATAGATATGTGGGTTTGATGGTGGAAGACCAGAGAAATTAAGGGGAACTTTCAAAAATTGTAGGGGCGACTAGTGCATTTGTAAGTTTTTTCATTAGATATTTTAAAGCACTACAATTTTATAAAGGTTTAGATTATAGTTGATGATGGAGCCGGGAGACAGGCGAGGGAACTCCTCAACGATTCACAGCAGCTACCTTGTGTTTGTGCTTGATTAATTTGTATTAATTATTACAATACATCTAGGTGTAAGCACCTAGATGTATTGTGACTATCATTAAGGAGCTGATGACGAAGATAAAGGTCAGTTCAGGGAACTTTTCAACGATTTACAGTAGTTACCTTGTCTTTGGACTTAATTCATTTGTATTGATGAGAACTTGCTACCATATGGGTTATAATGGAGGTCTGCAGTAGATTTGATGATGGAGCCAAGAGACAGTCGAGGAAAATACTAAACGATTCACGGTAGCTACATTGTGTTTGTACTTGATTAATTTGTATTGATTAGAGCCTTACATCTAGATGAGTTGTGACTGTCATTCAGGGGCTGATGAAAAGATAAAGGTTAGTTCAGGGAACTCTTCAACGGTTTGCAGTAGCTGCCTTGTGTTTGCATTTAATCTATACTAATATATAAAAGGAGGGTAGATGGTACTGCCGACAACAACATTGGCTCCGTAATTAATACTTGTTTAAAAATATTTTTCCCGTATAAATTGTGTTAAAAACCAATGCAATAGAGAAAACTTCTATCATTAACATAGTGAAAGTGTTGCAATGGATTCTGCACGTCAATACCGAAGATAAACGTTAAAAACGTCTGTTGAAGTAAATGCTAAACCAAGTACCTACCTACATATATTTCTTCAACGCGAAGAATGTTCAAAGTTTTTTAAATTACCAAACTAAATGCCCGTGCTTTAGTCATTTCATCGTCGGTGTACAATGTACATAGTGCTGTGCTTTAATTAAAACGACAAAGACTAATGTTGCACTGGAGAACTGGAACTGTCGTAGTCGTGCTTACCTACATATTTACAAAAAGTTCGAGTGCTCTAATCAGGAAGAACTACAAGTGAGTGATTATAGATAAAGTTAACTTTAGTGCAAATATACAACAGATGATGCATTCTTGTGATAACAACTTTGTGCAAGAACGGACAAAATAAAGGTAAACCAATAAATAATTAATTCTAGTAAAACTATAAGTGGACATTTAAAGTGAAACAACCTCTGGATTGATTTGTTATTACTACAACACCTAGCATCATAAAACCTGAATCTTACAACATCATCTAGCATCAAGGATCTGCACTTCTTCATTCATTTTTAACAACGGCGTTAGTAATTATTGTTTGTCATTGATTGAAAATAAGAGGTGTTCTAGTTTCACTAATCGCCGATAGAGGGGGGCACTAGTACGACAACAGTCAATATGGAAGAGTTAAGGAAACTTATTATAGACATGAAATCTGAGTTGCAACAAAGATTTATCACTGTGGAAAATTCACTTACAAATCTAGAAGGAAAAATTACTAATAATGTAAACAATAACATTAATGAAAAGTTCGATAAACTGGATAGCAACTTGAATAGTTTAAATTCACAAATACAAGAGCAAGAGAAAAGACTCGATGAAATGGAGAAGAATATAAGACAAAGAAATGTTGTATTTTTTGGAGTAGAAGAAGGTGAAACGTCATATTTTCAGTTGGCACAAAAAATTATACAACTAATACAACAAAAACTAAACATTAGTATACAGGAGTTTGAGGTGGAATCAGTGAGGAGACTTGGAAAAAGGAACAACAACACAAGACCAGTAGTTGTCGCGTTTACAACACTGGGAACGAAAATAAAAGTATTAAGAAATAAGAAAGAACTGGCAGAGTCAAATATGTACATCAAACAGGAATTTCCAATTAAGGTACTTAAAGTCAGAGAACAGTTAAAACAGCAACTAAAACTTGAAAAAGAAAAAGGAAATGAAGCTTTCATACATTATGACAAACTCATAATTAAGCGCAGCAATGAGAAGCCGAACAATAAAAGGGCACCCTCAGATTCTCCTCCGGAAACTTCCTACAGTAAAAAGAACAAAAAGAAACTGAAAGGAAATAATCAAATTACTGGCTACCTGAAACAATGTGATAAAATACCAGATCATGCAAAAACCTAGACTAATAAGGCATGAAATTCTCCCTCCATCCTTAAAACACATCATGGAAATAGAAATATATTAACAAGATCTCCCAGTACGGCTGGTCTCCGTGGGAGTGATAGACTAAAACCCTCCGTGCAAAAATGCATGGAGGAGGCCTTACTCAAAATTGGGTATCCCAAAAATAAAAATAGATTATATGTTTTATTTTTTGTATTTATAATATCAATTTAATTTTAAAAAATGTGCTTATACTAATTGATTGAATCAATTGTTACTACATAACTATAAATTTTATTTTATTCTATTTCTTTTGAAACTAACATAATTATGTACATTTAATATATTGTTAATCGATTATATTACATCATAATATTATTATAGGTACTCAATACTATAAATTGTCTATTTTAAAATAACTGTCATTTGTTAATTTAAAATAATATACATATGTATAGGTAAATGAATAACAATTATACACGATAAATCCAAAAAAAAATATGAATTTATAAATAAGTAACTGTAATAAACAATTTTCTTTTGTATAATTTAGTATGGTGCTGATTTGTTGCATGCTATTTTATAATATAAGGAATGTAACAAGAGTGAAATATGTTATATTTGGGAATAAAGGGCTTTATTATTATATTATTATTATTATAATATATAAAGCTGAAGAGTTTGATTGTATATTTGTTTGTTTGTTCGCGCTAATCTCGGAAACTACTGGTCCGATTAAAAAAAATCTTTTTGCGTTGGATAGCCCATTAATCCAGGAAGGCTTTAGGCTATATAACATCACGCTGCGACAAATAGGAGCGGAGCATGACTAACTCCGCTAGTTCCTTATATTGATGAGGACTTTCCATTCATATGGGCTATAATGAAGATCTGGAGTTCATCTGAAGATGGAGGTGGGAGACAGGCGAGGTACTCCTCAATGATTCACAGCAGCCTCCTTATGTTTGTGTTTGATTAATTCGTATTGATATGAACCTTACACTTAGATGCATTCTTATCTTCATCAAAAGACCCGTAATGACTGGTATTTGGACTTCATTCATACATATTGATAAGAACTTTGCACCCATATGGGTTATATTGAAAGTCTGCAGTAGATCTGATAATAAAGACAGTCGAAGGAATTCCTCAACAATTTACAACATGGAAGTTTAACGTAGGACAAATACTACCTACTACTTATGTTGATGGGACAATAAAACAATTTTAAGAGACTGGATTTAAGTTGCGTAATCGTGTCATCTCTAGCAATGCTTATATATTCAGTCAGTTCCCTGAGAATTTTTAAATAATTCGTTTATTCCGGTATTTGAACCAAAATTACGGGTAAAAATTAAAGTAAACAAAATTGCGTCGTTTGCTTGCTAGCCAATTCTCAACTATGTTGATTGCAGCGTGGAGTCTAACCGGATGCAGCTGAATAGTCCTTTTTACAACTCATCATCATCTCAGCGTTCATCCCAGTTGCATCCGCGGCTTCCGCGTTGGAGCCCGGCGTCCACTTTCCTGCACATTCTCCTCCATTTCGCACGATCTTTAGCATCCTGTGGTAAGAGCTTGTTGGCATGCATGTCATCTCTTACAACGTCAAGCCAGCACTTCTTTGGTCTACTTCGCTTGTTCCGGCCCGGCAGAGGCGCCATGGCAAGACATTTTTTACCCACGTAACCTGCCGGTTTACGTAAGACGTGACCGTACCAGCGCAGGCGACTTTCTTGCAGTTTGTCTGCCATGTCACGGACACGGAGACTGCCACGGATGCGGGAGTTTCTAATGCGGTCTTTCCGTGTAACTCCACACATTCACCGCAGCATATTCATCTCCGTGATACGCAGCTCCTGCTTGTGTCGCTCAAGCACAGGCCACGCCTCAGTGCCATACAGAAGGACAGGTCTAATGATGGTCTTATAGACCTGTCCCTTAAGCTTAACCGGCATTTTGGGGTCACAAATGACACCTGTCACCTCACGCCATTTTGCCCAAGCTGCGGAAATGCGTGCACAAGTGCAACAGTCCTTTTTACAACTGTCAACACAAAAGTCCAATGTCTAACGGCAATGCATCGATATCGCCTTCGGGTTGTGGAGGTCAGACAGCAGTCGCTTTACGTAAAATATTGAAGTTTAGCCAAAATTATTTTTTTATACTGGTAAAGCGGATCCCCAGACTCCAAAGCGGAGCTCGACTTCAGAAACAAAGCTTCGGATACGACTAGGATTAACGCTGGCATGGTGATGATGATGGTTGCATAATTATGTGAGATGGGGTAGAAATAAAGAGTTTGTATATTGTACTTAGTTAGTCCTTGATCATCATCATCATCCCAGCGTTAATCCCAGTCGCATCCGAAGCCGTTTCAACTTTGGAGTCTGGGGTCCGCTTTACCAGTCCAATTGCTGATATGGCTAAACTTCGACATTTTCCGTGAAGCGACTGCCGTCTGACCTCCACAACCCGAAGGCGACATCGAAGCATTGCAGTTAGACATTGGACTTTCATCAATTGTTGGACTTTTGAGGGCTCCAACAACCCGTAACCACTGCCATTAGATGTTCGTATGGCAACCGGGACCAACGGCTTAACGTGCTTTCCGAGGCACGACCAGACCAGTGCAAATATTCATATCCATGCATACAAATACTTAGTCCTTGATCTCAAACATAATCTACACTATACTTGGTGTTATCTTTATGTTCCATCCACTCTAGGGTATAATGGAGACTAAATAATGACATGTCTTTATTCTATATTTACATAAAAGCTGATATTAAGAACTTAAAACTTTCTTCAATTATTTTTCTTTTCAGGATCTAAAATCATATTTAGATTCATCAAAGCATGGCGTTATTTACATCAGTTTTGGTACAAACGTGAAAACAAGTTTACTTCCCCCAGAGAAGATACAAATGCTAGTGAAAGCTTTCTCCAAAATGCCTTACGATCTTCTATGGAAGTGGGACACGGATGAACTGCCTGGAAAGTCAGCTAACATCAAGATATCCAAGTGGTTGCCGCAGTCAGATTTACTTAGCAAGTAAAGTTGATACTTGTATGGTTATGTTCTTACCCCTTTTTGTGGTAAATTTTGTTTCAAAATAGGTAGTTTTTATATGTAGATGTATGCCACTAAATTAAGAAAAAAAAATGAAATTAAGAGTATACTTTCTTCCCTTCAGAACACCCCAAGATTAAACTGTTTGTAACACAAGGAGGTCTGCAGTCAACAGACGAGGCTATCACAGCAGCGGTACCTCTGGTAGGTATACCAATGTTGGGCGATCAATGGTACAATGTGGAGAAGTATGAAATTCATAGAATAGGAGTCAAATTGGAATTGGAATCGCTTTCTGAAGAATCATTTTCTAATGCCGTACAAAAGGTTATTGGAGATGACAGGTAAACATAATACAATGAATATTCATAATGGGTACCATACAAATACCACATACTGGTCAACACATACTGTATTTATGAACCTTAACTACGTTAAATCAAAGTCACGAAATTGGAAGAAGAATCATAACTTGGGATGAATGTATTTTTTTAGTTTATATTTATACTTACTATAAAACCTTATCCTAGTGGAATCCGTGGCTAATAAAAAGCATTCCAAAATGTATAAACTAATATTTTATCTTTTGTCCTTTTCTTAATGAAATTAAAAGGTAAAAATACACTGAGCTCAAATTAATTGAGTTTGTGACTTCTTTGGTTTGGTTTGAAGAGGTCGAAGCATTTTTGACATAACTAGATTGAAAGACCTGCTACGTTTCGATTTGAGCTGCTCAGTGTAGTGACTGGACAGGTCCATTTAATCTGTGTGGTTCTTTCCTCAAAAGTCCATTTCAGACATCAATCTTCATGGTCTTTACAGAATCTGACCAATCTAAAAATATGTTCTGACCTCTCAGTTCGTTTTGGTCTTTCTTCTCACAGTAATAAAATAGTAAACGCCGAACTCATCTAGTTAAAAAAATGTATGCAATAAGTAGTAAGTATGTAGGTTATTAGTTAAAAGTAAAGTAGTAAAGTCTGCTATTATGACTTGTCTATTAAATACATGCTTTTTAATAGCAGAAAGATAACCATTTATTTATCTTTACAGCTACCGCAAAAATATTGTCAACCTAAGAAGTCTCATGCTTGACCAACCAATGCAACCATTAGAACGCGGAATGTGGTGGATTGAGCACGTGCTGCGTCACGGTGGCGCGAAGCATCTTCGGGCGCCCGCCGCTAACATGTCATGGGCGCAGTACCTCGAGTTTGAACTCCTTGCAATAGTATTAGGAGTTTTATTGTCCGTATTTTTAATTATAGCCGGATTAGTGTATCGTTTTTACAAGTTTCTATGTAATAACAATATTATTAATACAAAGGTTAAAAGAAATTAATATAGCTGATAATGTTGTCGATTTATTCTATGAAAATTTAGCGTGAAAAGTTTGGTATAATAATAATAGTATATTGATCACTTCAAAAATCAGAAATTTCTCTTAATCTATGCACAAAGTCATGGCAATGAATACAAACATATTTGTAAGAGATAACGTTGACGACAATTTTAGTAGAAACTGTGTCACAGTCGTCAGCGTCTTCTACACTTGGTTATTAGAACCACAATTCATTTTGTTTTAAGCAAAAGATCGATAACAATAATTGAATGGGATTATCGACACAAAAATAAGAAAAAAATTACAAAGAAACCATTTAGAACAAGTACGTTACTACATTGAGAAGTAAGGAATGTGTGTGTAGTGTTTTAGTGAGTGTGGGTGTACGATGTGTGTGTGCATGAACAGTACGTGTAGAGGAGTTGCTGTGTTTTATACTTGAACATGTTTAACTTTTTATTATTTTATTATTATTTTAAATTTCAGTATAGTTTAGTCGTATGAGCCAGTCTCGTATTATATCCCTACTTTTGTATTAGAAAGTGCAAAAATTTCAATCACAGTGGGATTGAATGCGTTCTTAATATTGTCAATCCCCATTAGCTAGAATGTTAGATATATTCAATTACTTTTTGATGGTGATAAGTGCAAAACTTCAAGATTTATTGTATTTAAAACATTATTTCGATATACGTTAAGTTTTTAATTCAAATTTGAGCACATAAGTGGAGCTTTAATACTGCGCTGACCGTGTAGTCAAACTAACAATACTAACCTATTTACACAAGCAATACTATTGAAATACTAACAAAATAATGGACATAATCGAATTAAATAGGATAGAATACTCTGTAGAGGTCGTGCCTTGGAAAGCACGTTAAGCCATTGGTCCCGGTTGCCTTACGAACATCTAATGGTAGTCGTTACGTTTGTTGGAGCCCTCATAAGTCCAACAATTGTTCTAACTGCAATGGTTCGATATCGCCTTCGGGTTGTGGAGGTCAGACGGCAGTCGCTTCACGGAAAATATCGTTTAGCCAAAATCAGCAGTGACTGGTAAAGCGGACCCCAGAATACAAACCTGACAAAGCTTTGGATGCGACTGGGATTAACGCTGAGATGATGATGACAAGTGGAGCTTTAAAACGAGTCACGCGACGCGGCGCAGATAATGCAAAAATCACGCATGAGGAACGTGCGAGGTTTTTACATACTCTAAAACCGCGGTTCCACAACAGAAGTTTAGATGGGTTTCTCGCCAGTTGCGTGGCGCGTTATTGTCTTTGATCGACCACTTAGATTTAATACCAGTTATTGTTTTGTTGTTAGAACTCTATGGAATATATTTCAATGATGATTTATTCTATTCCTACTGGGTAGCTATATTTGTTTGGCATTATACAACATGTTATGAGCTTGTTATCTTACAAGGTTGTCCTAACAAAAATATGGTCCGCTCGCCCGCTTGCGCTTACAGGGGCGCGGTGGCGTCATCTTGCGTTTAAGTACTGATAATAATTTTTCTTTGTTTCTTATTACGATCAGCTACAAAATAATGTATTTAAACATGATTTTTTAGTAGCAATGGGTTTCGGTTTGACAGTTTAACAACCTCCATTACGTTATTTACGTTGTTGAACCGACACACTTTTCTATTATACGGAGCAATGGATTAGCAATATGCTTCGAAATGATTCAATTTGATAATAATAGTGTGGAACGCAATTAGGGTGCAGGCTGGTTAACGGTTGTAGGTACTTAAAGTTTTTAAAAGTGTGTAAAATTCACAGATATGATATCAAATAAAAAAGTGGTAACAACTAAAAAACTGTTTGTCACAACTACTTCAAGTAGCTACATTACAGCTACCTTTGACCCCGGACCACAAAAAAGTTTTTTTTTTTTTGTTTTATCGCGCTTAGATATTGATAGACAAAATAGTTTGCAGAATTTTATAGGCGCCGGTTATCTTGTTCACAAACTATACTTATTTTATAGGCGCCGGTTATCTTGTTCACAAACTATACTTATTTTATAGGCGTCGGTTATCTTGTTCACAAACTATACTTATTTTAAGTGCATCTCTTTCTATCTATTTCAATAAGAAAGGGATAGAAGATAATGTTTACTGAGTGAATAGGAAGGAAGACGGCAGTTGAGTGAGGTGATGCAATGATAAACCCAACAATACGACCAACGATGCTGGGCCAGAGGGAGATTGTTCTGGAGACTGCGGGGACGCCCGAACCCCCCCAGGGATCGCCATCGGGTCCTCTCCTCCGGTCGCCAACCGGCACGATGGGGCCACCCTGGGATTTTTCGCAGTTGGCGGGGCAGCCTTTCGTATGTGGCTGGCACACTACTTGGGCCCCCAACTACCTGCGGTCGGCCAGCGGAGAACCGTGCTTCGGATCCCGCTACCCTCCACGAACAAACTCCCGACACAACATCAACTGGCGCATCGCACCCGGCACACACTGCAACACAACTGCTCAGACCCGTCCTCCGAACGGCTTCACCAGACATCATGCCGGAACACGACGAATCGCTTGGCGGCATGTCTTTGTCTGGTGGGTGGTAACTTACGCCTTCGGTCGATGTTATGACCTACCACCGAGAAAACAATTTGAGTGTCTTCAAGGCTAGAGTGAATAGGCTCTTAATAAACTAGTGCGCTTGACCATCAACGATTGCGTCACTGCTTACCATCAGGCAGGATTGCGGTCAAGCGCTGGTTTATAGTGTGTAAAAAAAAAAAAAAATGGTTTTAGTTTAGTCCTGTCAAATTAAGATATTCCATAGACAGTTTAGACGCGATTATAAACATGGCGACCAAAAATACATCGATTTACTTACCTAATTTGACAGATCTAAACTGGCATCTGGAATATATTTTCTCGGTGGTAGGCAACAACATCAGCCGCCGGCATAAGTTACCACCCACCAGACAAAGTCTTGCCGCCAAGCGATTCGTCGTGTTCCGGCATGATGTCTGGTGAAGCCGTACGGTGGACGGGTCTGAGCAGTTGTGTTGCGATGTGCCGGGTACGATGTGCCTAATGTTGTTGTGTCGGGAGTTTGGTCGTGGAGGGTCTCCAGATCATCCTCTGGCGCAGCATCGCTGGTCGTGTTGTTGGGTTAAACATTGCATCACCTCGCTCAACTGCCGTCTTCCTTCCTATTCACTCAGTTTTTTTGAGTGAATAGGCTTAATAAACTAGTGTGCTTTACCATCAACGATTGCATCACTGCTTACCATCAGGCGGGATTGCAGTCAAGCACTAGTTTATAACTATTAAAAAAAAAAAAATATTATGTTCTATCCTTTTCTTATTAAAATTGAAAGAAAAAGATGCACTGAATTATAATTTAGTTTAGTTGGTGAACATGGGAATCGAGCCATTCTTAAGATTCTTGTAGATATGGACGTCGTTTAGTGGCCAACAATCTATGAGTGTAATGATGACTAAGATCATCATCATCATCCCAGCGTTAATCCCAGTCGCATCCGATGCCTTTTCAGCTTTGGAGTCTGGGGTCCGCTTTATCAGTCCAACTGCTAAACTAAATAACATTGAAAGCCCGAAAGAAGCCGTAAACATTGTAATACGGTTTACAATACAATTTTACAAGAGGAAAGAAAAAAAGGCGGGCCTAATTATTATGAAAATTATCTCTTGTTTCTTTAAAGGCGCTGGCAAACGGCGGTTTATTGAGAGGCTACGCATGTCATCATCATCATCATCTCAGCGTTAATCCCAGTCGCATCCATAGCTTTTTCAGCTTTGGAGTCTGGGGTCCGCTTTACCAGTCTAACTGCTGAAGTTGGGCCAAACTTCGACATTTTCCGTGAAGCGACTGCCATCTGACCTCCGCAACCCGAAGGCGACATCTAAGCATTGCAGCTAGACCAATTGTTGGATTTTTGAGGGCTCCAACAACCCGTAACGACTGCCACTAGATGTTCGTATGGCAACCGGGACCAACGGCTTAACGTGCTTTCCGAGGCACGGCCAGACCAGTGCAAATATTCATATTCATGCATACAAATACTTGCACTGTGCGGGGATCGAACCCGCGCTACCTTGCGCAGCGGCCGCATCCGCTACCGCTACGCCACGGAGGCTGTCATGTGTGTGTAATGATGACTAAGATAGATCCTATAATTGCGATAATATTTATACAAAAATATTTATTAAGTGTAATGTAATGTAAAAAATAAAAAGTAAAATATTGGATAATTCTGACTTTCATTATCCGTACTAACGCAAGTAACTCCGTCTGTCTGTTTGTCTATTACCTTTTCCCACTTAAAGCTCTCAACCGATTTTGATGAAATTTGGTACAGACAATCTTTAGACCCTGAGAAAGGACATGGGCTGCATTTTATCCCGGAAAAATTTGATATTCCTAAGGGAAATCTAAAAAGCGCGATATAACCGAACTCCACGCGGGCAAAGCCGCGGGCGGAAAGCCAGTTGTATATATTGGGGAAACGTCAGGAAGGCGGGGCCGAAGTTCCGGATAGTTGAGATGTGTTCTCAACCACATGAGCATCCATCGTGGGCGGTGTTTCGAGAAAATGTTGAACAATAAAATATAGTGTGATGTTCGACTCTTAATATTTTATCTACTATACAGACACTTAGATCAGTTTAATATTAAAGGGATTACAATGACAATATCAGATTAAAACAGATAAGAGCCACTGGATTTGAGTATCACCAACACACTCGATCGAAGCTTGAGCACAGAAATGCCCGCGCTAACGGTCGCTCGCTATGTCCAATGCAACTCCAGTCAGTGTTACTATTCACTCCATCGTACACTCATACGATGGAGTGAATAGTAACACTGACTGAGTTGGTTCATTTTCTTTCACAAAAGTTGGATACAGTGACTCATAACAATTACTTAGAGTCACTAGTGGAGCCACGTGAGCTACCCAACTTAGCAGAGTTTCTGGATTTCCTAGAAGGAAAATTTACATCATGGGAATCATCTCGTCGTAAACCAGAAACAGCGAACAGTGAATAGTAATATTGACTGGAGTTGCATTGAAAAATTATGATTTTTACTAAGAGCGAGTGCTCATAATAAAAATCATAATTTTTCCAAATACCGACCGATTAATCGACTTCAAAAAATAGTAGAGTAATTTACGGATAATTGCTACTGATACGATAAAACAGATAACAATATTAAAAATTAACGAGTCACGCGCCATTATATAAACATATTTATTATTGTGCCTGCGACAGTTACCGTATACATTGGATGGCAATGGCTAACATCTGCAACCAGAACGAGCCGAAGCAAGAGTTACTCGTTTTGTCAAGAAGAGAAAAGGTATGAACCCCCACATGTGCACATTGCATAGCAAAGTTTATAAGCTGTTTTTGGATGGCCGGATGAACTAAAAACAAGCAAATGGAGATAGTTGATTAGGCAAAAATAATTATTTTAATAGTTGTAAAATCAAGGAATCGATGTGAACCGTTTACTTGACGTACTACAAAACCATTAATAACGATATAAGGGGCACGTTATCAAATAATGACAAAACAAAAAAATAAAAAATAATAAGAGGATATAACACCATACCGGTTATCAAAACAAACAATGACTATACTTATTAGCTCAGCTCGTTCACGTATAAAATACACGTCAAACATCTCGTTAGAATTAGTTGTTATCGGGCGTCGCAATGGCGTTGTTAGTGGTTCTAGCTTTGAGTTTTTTGTTACGAATTTTAGTCGCTGATGCGGCTAGGATACTGGCAATATACCCAGTCCCGTCCATCAGCCATCAAGTAACCTTCAGGCCGATAACGATGGAACTCCTCAAACGTGGACATAAAGTAACAGTGATAACAGCAGATCCCATGTTCAAGAAAGGTG